>ML686114.1:34412-49651 GCA_007922175.1 Pelusios castaneus
ACCAGCCACCCTACAATAATGCACCAGCCAGACCCACCCTACAATAATGCACCAGCCAGACCCACCCTACAATAACACCCCAGCCACCCTACAATAACGCACCAGCCAGACCCACTCCAGCCCTCAGCAGCCACCCTACAATAACACACCAGCCAGACCCACCCTACAATAACGCACCAGCCAGACCTACCCCAGCACTCAGCAGCCCCCCTCAATAACACCCCGGCACTCAGTAGACCCCCTCAATAACACACCAGCCAGACCTACCCCAGCACTCAGCAGCCACCCTCCAATAACACACCAGCCCCCTCAATAACACACCAGCCACCCTCAATAACACACTAGCTGGCCCTGCCCACGCACCAGCGACCCTACAATAACACACCATCCGCCCCCCCGGCACTCCCTTCACTAACCAGGCAACAGGCCTCCCCATGTTGAGAACAATATGCAAAACCTCGTTTGTCAGCTCAGCTTTCCCTGGCTCATTTCTTCTCAGCCCGCCGTGCAGCACCCCCCAGTGCACACGCACACCAGCACCGTGCTCCATCCCCGCTTATGCGCAGATGCAGCACACAGCTTGCACAGCCCTATAAGCTACCGGAGCCAGCCCTACTGCATGCTGGGGGGTGAGGTCCTTATTCCTGCAGTGAATGCTGGAGCAGTGCCAGGTGCTGTGGGGACAGGCCCGGCTGAGTCCCGGGTGGGATCAGGGACCCTGCCAGGTGGCTGAGGACAGAGCTCCGGGCATTGTCCGCAGGCGCCAACTAACCTCGTGCATTTCTCCCCGACCGTCCCTCCTGGTGGGCAGGACAACCTAAACCTCCTGCTGACGGACGAGGAGATGTACAGCCTGATGGAGACCTTCCAGCAGTGCAAGATCATCCCAGGTGAGCCCCGCCTTGCCACCGAAGATAAAAGCCCTAGGACTGCTGACAGCTGGTGGATCTTCTCCTTTCACACAAGCAGGGAGACCAGGGTTTGTGGCCCCAGCGTTGGGCCCATGCTGCACATGGGGGATACCTATAGCCGAAGGGTGGGGGGAGAATGGAGGAAGGGCATGTGCAGGGATGGCATCTAGGGCTGGGGGAGGAGATGGCAAACCCCCTTAGAACAGCCATGCCTGTCTGCATGTACAGGGCTTGTCCAGCTCCCCCCATCTCACGCCACGTGGTCCCGCTCCTCCCAGCACCCCGAACTCCTGCAGCCCCCCGTCCTGAGAGCCCCAGCTCAGCATATGAGCCAGGCTTGGGGCCTGAGTCTGCTCCTTGTTTATTCACCTGCCAGGACCTACACTCGGGTTCCATGTTTCCCTGGCCACGTTGATGACATCACAATCATGCCGAGAGGGTGACTGTGATGTCATCGGCGGTTGCCAAGGGAACATGGGAAGGCTGGTCCCGGCAGGGAAGTAGAGGCACAGGGGACGTGGTGACTATGGCTGTGAAGGCAGTGGGCTGGGTGGCCGGGAACCACGGGTCACTGTTCTCCCACGGGCACATCACGGGCGCCCTGGGTGGCGCGGCACAGGCTGATGGGTGCCCAGCTTGGCCTTGCAGAGACCTGCCTGACCCTGGACAGTTTCCTGCACTACAAGCACCTGGTCCACAAGCGCCACTTGGAGAGGCCGATGAGCGAGGAGCAAGAGGAGCAAGCTGCCCTGCAGTTCTCCGCCCTGGACCCCGACAAGAAGGGCCACGTCGAGTGGCCGGACTTCCTCTCCCACGAGTCCATTGCGCTGCTGCAGAAACTCCGGCCACAGGTACGGAGACAGCCCCACCACACACACCAGAGCCAGGCAGGACACCCCAGGGGGAATTCGGGGTGCCCAGGGAGGGGACTTGGCTGAAGAGCTCCAGAGAGGGAGACTCGGTACCCTGGCAGCTCCCAGGAGGTCAACAGGAGACTAGACCCCTCTGCTGGTAGGAGATCAGCCCCAGGGAAAGAGCCGCCAGCACTCTAGGGACGGCCCCGGTGCCTCTGCCAATCACACTGAGATGGGCCTTCCTCTGCGCCTCCCCTTCTGCCCACCCCCTGGCTGCATGTCTCTCTGCCCCTGTGTCCACCTTTGGAGTATGCATCTCCAGTTCCCATACTCCCCGCACCAGGCGAGCGTGTGTCCAAAGCCGGCTGCGAAGAGTTCCAAAGGGAGCTCACCCGCCCAGGTGGCAAAATGGCAGATGAAATTCACTGTTGAGCAGTTTGCAAACCATAATCCCAACTCTCTGTACGAAACAATGGGTCGAAATTAGCCGTCACCACTTGGGACAGCGCTCCTGAAGTCACTGGGGAACGTTCTCTGAAAATAGCCGCTCCGGGTGCAGCGGCAGTCAAAAAAGCGAACAGAATGCTGGGAACCACTAGGAAAGGGCTAGATAATCAGACAGAAAATATAAGAAGAACATAAGAATGACTGTTCTGGGTCAGACCAATGGTCCACCTAGCCCAGAATTCTGTCTTCCAACAGTGGCCAATGATTCTCTATAAATCTATGGCCTGTCCACAGTTTGAATACTGTGTGCTCCTCTGGTTGTCCCATCTCAAAGAAGATCGGTTAGAACTGGAAAAGGTACAGAGAAGGACAATGAAAACGATTATGGGTATGGAACAATTTCCATCGGAGGAGAAATTAAAAAGACGGGTACTGTTCATCTTAAAAAAGACATCTTAAAAAAGAAAAGGGTAGGGGGCTGTAGAATCATGAATGATGAGCAGGAATTGACCAGGGAAGTGTTATTTGTCACTTCACATAACACAAGAACCAAGGGTCACCTGCTGAAATTAATAGGCAGCAGATTTAGAACAAAGAAAAGGTAGTACTTCCTCACACAGCCACCTGTGGAACTCACTGCCAGGGGATATTGTAGAAGCCACATGTGTAACTAAATTTAAAGAAGAATGAGATAAGTTCTTGGAGGACAGGTCCAGCAATGGCTATTAGCCAAGATAGTTAGGGATGGACTCACGTTCTGGGTATCCCTGAACCTCCAACTGCCAGAAGCTGGGATTGGGCAACAGGGATCACTCAGAATTGCCCTGTTCTCTTCACTCCTTCTGAGCCGTCTGGCACCAGTACCTGTCAGAGGGAGGATGCTGGGCTAGATGGACACTGGTCTGACCCAGGATGGCCATTCTCATGTTCTTATGTCTTTGTCCCACTTGAGTGGCTGGTCCACAAAAGAGGATAAGAGCCTACTACAGCAGCTGGCTCATGAACTTCCCCTTTGGCTTCAGCCATAAAGGCGCCGACCTTCTCATGCTGAGAGTCCCACATCTGAACCCCTCTGTCAGCCCGAGGGGACAGGTGATGGAGGGTCCGTAACAAGGTCAGCCTCCTCCTTGGCTGCTCAGAATGAGACATCCTCCCCCACATCCATCAGCTCCATTCCCTTGGAGCCAGTTCTGCCCACCCCAGCCTAGAACATCTGGAGAGGGACCTGCCCAGGACATCCCCTTAATGCTGCCTGGGGCCGGCACAGCAGTGGTGAATCCAGCCCAGCACCTATTTGTCCCTGTGTCTGAGGGGAGATTTGCCATGCTGTACCCCTCCAGCCCAGCCTGGGCGCACAAGCCAGCCCTACTCCCCCACCTCTGTTCTCCCTCCCGCAGAATTCCCTGCTGCGGTTACTGACAGCAAAGGAGCGGGAGAGGGCCCGAACCACCTTCCTGCCGCTCAGCCAGGACAGCAACGGGCTGATCAGCGAGGGCGAGTGCCGGAAAGCTCAGCACACCTGGTTCCGGAAGCACCAGAAAGAGACCCCCTCCTGCAATGTCAGGTAAGGGGGCCAGGCTGCCAAGGCAGAGAGCCTGCCCCCTCCCTGTCCCACACACCAGAAGGTCTCTCCCAGCCCAAACTCCTGGGGTAAATCCACCCAGAACCCCTGCTCAGCATCTTCCCAGCACCAGCCAAAGCATCAGCCAGATCCCCCGGCAGTCCTCCATCAACAGCTCCCACTTCCTTCTGCGCCCCCTCACCTCTGCCTGCAGCTGGCCCGGGAGTGCCCCCACTTCCCCTGTGCCCGGCTGGGGCTGTTGTGCTATCGGGCGTCGGTATACAGCCACCCCACGACACTGGCTCCTGCCCCGCGTCTCTGCGGCCCAGGGCAAGTCTGCAATGGAGGGCGTTGCCCTGCCCTTTGTCTTTTGCAGCATTAGCCACGTGGGACCCATGTCGGAGAGCAGCCCAGCCAGCAGCAGCAGCAGCAAGAGCCAGGAGAAGACCCTGCTGGCCACAGAGCAGGAGGAACCCAGGTGAGCAGGGCTGGGTGCGGGGGGAAGATGGATGCTGGGGGAGGTGTCTCTGAGCCAATCCCCACAGTGTCCGGTCAGCTCTCCTGGGCCCAGGCTAGATCCTGCCTGGGGAATGCTGCAGGGCTCCCGCATGACCCAGCGCAGCTCCCCTCTGCGGGGGTGTGGAGTTAAAGGGAGTAACATTGATTTGTAGCAGTGTTGGGCTGAAGGGGCCTTTGAAGCTCTCCGAGGCAGGACCTGGAACCCTGGGTTTGTCCAGCATGGGATTCTGGGGGCCAACGGGCTGGCAGCATTTCTGGGAGTTACAGGGGACAAGAAACTGGACATGAGTCAGCAGTATCCTTATTGCCAAGAAGGCCAGCGGCATATTGAGCTGCATCAGTGGGAGCATGGCCAGCAGATGGAGGGAAGAGATTATTTCCCTCTATGCGGCTCTGGTGAGGCCACGGCTGGAGTATCATGCCCAGTTTGGGGCCCCCACTACAGGAAGGATGTGGAGAACCTGGAGAGAGTCCAGCGAAAGGCAACGAAGATGATGAGGGGCTGGGGCAGGTGACTTACAAGGAGTGGCTGAGGGAGTCAGGCTTGTTCGGTCTGCAGAAGAGAGGAGCGAGGGGGGATTTGACAGTGGCCCTCACCTACCTGGAGGGGATCCTGCGAGGATGGAGCCGGGCTGTTCTCAGTGGTGGCAGAGGACAGAACATGGAGCAATGGTCTCCAGTTGCACTGGGGGAGGTCTAGGTTGGATATTTTTCCCCAGGAGGGGAGCAAAGCACTGGGATGGGTCACCCAGGGAGGTGGTGGGATCTCCTTTCTGAGAGGTTTTAAGCAGCGCTTGACACAGCCCTGGCTGGGATGATTTAGTGGGGGCTGGTCCTGTTGTGAGCTGGGGTTGGACTAGACACCTCCTGGGGTCCCTCATCATCTGGGATTCTGTGACTCCCTGTTCCCGAGCTGACCTGCCCCAAGTCTACCGAGCCCACCCCCCCCTTGCTGCAGATGAAGCCGTGGGTTCTTGTCCAGGCTCCAGTGACGCACACAGCGGCTGGTCGCTGCCCCCTTTAGACCAGCACTAGACACAGCTGAAGGCTGTTCCCGCTCCCCCCTCAGTCTGCTTTTCTCAAGACTCAACAGCCCCCAATTTTTTAACCTTTCCCAAGTTTTCTCCACCTTTGCTCACTCTCCTCTAGACTCTCTTCCATTTGCTCTCCTCCTTCCCCAAGTGCGGTGCCCAGAGCTGGACACAGGACACCAGCCGGGCCCTCCCCAGAGCCAGGCAGAGCAGGCGCGTTCCTGCCTGTGTTTGACACACGACACGCCTGTTAATTCCCAGCTACTTCGCACTGCTCACTGGTGTTATCTGTGACCCTCTCAGGCCTCACCCTCGGCGCCTCTGCTGCAGTGCTCCTGCTCAGCCAGTTAGTCCCCACTGGCACTTGGATTTTTCCTTCCTAAGTGTAGGGCCGTCAGGAAACCAGGGTCCATCTTCCAGTGACAGTGAGCTCCCACTGCCTCGAGCCATTAATACTTACAGGCCTTTTCACCAGTAGACCAGTGTCATTGCGCCCATTTTACAGCTGGGAAAACTAGAGGTATGGGGAAGGGAGATTCTTGTCCTAATAACAGAGGCAGGACTAGAAGTCGGTTCTCCGGAGTCTCCCCTCAGGACTGTAGCCACTAGGCCACCAAACCTCAGGCACCTTTTTACAGGAGCCAGGGCATTTTCCTGGGAAACTCGGCATCAGCAGCTTTCCTGGGATCCACATCTCACACAGCTGGAGCAGAACCACAGTCCGTAACCTCAGAGGATGCAGCCACATCTTTCGCTACCATCCACCCCAGAGGTAGCTGCAGCTCTGTAGTGAGGGGAGGGTCCTTTTCTATCCAGTCTGGAAAGCACGTGGGGAGTCCTCAGGGTAATGAAAAGCCCTGTAGATGTATGAGGCAGACCGCAGAATTAGATCGCCCCAATCCATGCGTCTGTAGGAAGTGTGCTGTCTCCTATTCAAATCATAGGTGACTGAGGAAATTCACCCAGATGGGCAATAATCCAGTTAAGCCCTGGCTCCATATATTTCATGCTGTTCAGTCCATGCAGAAAGGGCCAGCTTCCCGCCACCCTCCCCTGGAATTCACAGTGTCCCGTCGGCAGCAGAGGCCGGTCCCTTTCCCAGGTGGGCAGGAGCACTCTGTAAAAGCACCCAGGCGTGTGTTTTTGGCAATGTGACCCTCCAAGGGACAGATTCCTCCTGGCAAGTGAACGCATTTTAAAATGGAATATGCAGACAATCAGCTCTTCCTTTTTGTTCCCGACGAGGAAAGAGGGAGCAGGGGCTAGTGGTTAGAGCAGGGGACTGGGTGTCAGGACACCTGGTTTCTAATCCTGGTTCTGTCACCGACGCACTGTGTGAGCCCTTCCTGTGCCTCAGTTTCCCCGTCTGTTTTAATGGTATTGCCTTATCTCTCAGGGGCGTGGGCCGACTCCCACGTGTTTGGGATGCACTCAGTATTGTTAAGATCAGGATCCTACGTTGCCACGGTGACAGCACCGAAGGGAAGCCTGGGGTCAGGTCCTGGAAGGTACAGAGCAGGAGGCAGCAGTCAGGGCCGGCAGAAGATGCTGGAGCTGCACCAAGTACTGCAGAAAGCAGCTGCTGGGCTGGAAAACGGGCTGCTCTGCACTCCTGGCTGTCCGCCAGCCCCCTGGCTCCTGACTCCGCTGCCTTGGCTGCTAGGCAGGCTGGGGGTCACGGGGGGGCCAAGAGCTCTACCTTCATGCAGTGTCCCCATGCGATGGTCACACTGCTCAGTGCTGCTGTGCCCCGAGCCCCCCAGGCCGGGAGCATCGCGGCTCGGAGACGAGAGCTGAAAAGCGCAGCAGCTGTTAAGGTCGTGGGCGCTAGGCTGGCGGGACCCTAGAGCCGCTCAGACATGTGGCTCAGGGAAGGGCATTGGGCCAGGGCTGGCAGGGAAGGGAAGGTGGCAGGTATCCTGGATGCAGAGATTCAAGATGAGCGATAGCCTGCAGGCTCCCAGGTGTCTCTGGGTCCCTCTGTCCTCACTGCCAGGCCGGCTGCTGCTGCCACCCCATATGCCCCACACCAGTGCGCACCCAGCTGGGGTGTCTGGCCATCATGGCCTGTTCCAGACCGGCCTCTGCCTCCACTTCCTGGGGTTGCTCTCTGAATCCGGCTTCTCTGCGGTTTCTGGCTCATCAGGCAACAGGTGCCTCTCCAGTTAATTCCATCAGGGTCTTTTCATGCGGTTTTGGGGGCCCGTATGTGGCCAGGAGGAAGGGGATGTGCAGTGGGCTGAAACCCCTGCAGACCAGACCCATGTGCTGGGCTCTGGCGAGGGGACCCTGGCTCCCCAATGGCCCCACAAAGGCCACGGCCGTGGTGCACCAAGGGCACACTGCACGCTGAGATCTGTAGGGTCCCGGGGCCGCTGCTTGTCATCAGGCTGTGCAGACCGCACGGGCTGCACCGGAGGTGAAGGGGAGAGGGATGTCCCCTGCCTGGCGGCCCCATTCTAACCTCTGCCCCTGTCCCCCCGCAGGCCTGTCGACTGGCAGACCTTCCTGAAGGAGAACGTCATCTACATCCTGGCCGCCCGCCCCAACAGCGCCGCCATCCACCTGAAGCCGCTGGCGTAACCGCCGCCCGGGCCAGGGCCGGGCGAGGGACGATGCATGAGCGGGCGACCCCAGCCATTCTGTTCTGTATTCGCTGAGCTTGCAGCGGGAGGATCTGACAGACGCTTCCCTCCCATGGGCGCTGCCTGCCCTCCCCGGGGCGCTCCAGCCTGCTGCCTCCGGGAGCCGCACCGGGCTCCCCCTCCCCTCAGCTGCAGACTTCCCATTGGGGGGGCGAGACCCCACATCTTGCACCCACCCATCCACACCCCCAGCTCAGCCGAGTTCTGGTTTCTGATTGGCTGAGAGGACACCCCACACACACACACACCTTGCAATTCGGCAGACTTCTGATTGGCAGAGAGAGGATTGACCACAAACAGTGCAGCACCGTCCCGGCTTCTGATTGGCTGAGGAAGCCCATGTGAGCCCCCCTGTGCTCTTGGCAGGTCCACGGGCCAGGCGTGGCCGTGGTTTTGTGGACTGACAAGCCCCCCGACGGCCTGGCTGGGGGACTGTCACATCTGCCGGAGAGCGGAGGGAGGTGTGCTCTCTGGGGCAGGGCCCCCCCAGCCCGCGGGCCAGCCCTGGCTCAGCAGAAGGGGGAAGTGATGGGAGTTTCTGGCATTGCCCCAGCCTCCTCCCAGAGGCGCCCTCCAAGGCAACGCACGTGCCATCTGCTTTCTCAGGCCGTTCCCCCCACTGCCCTTCCTGCACCGATGAGCAGACACCCCGCAGTGGGGGCCCCCAGCTCCCCTGTGCGAGCCGCTCTCTCGCAGGGAGAACAGGCAGGAGGGGAGCCAGCCCAGGGCTGAGAGCCCACCCCGGCTAGGACAGGGCTTCCTCTCACCACAGGCACAAGGGCACCACGGTGCTGCTCCTGCTTCACACCCGGTTCCAGGAGAAGAGTCGGGTCCCAGTCTCTGGCCGAGAGACAGTCTGTCCTGGTCGAGCGAACTGGATGAGGGACAGGGTGGGTTCCCCCTCCACTGGCTGCGAAGGAGGGAGGTGAGTTTGTTGCGATTTCTCAGTCCTCTTGAAGTTTTCAGATGCCATCTCCCTGTCTTTGCTAGCCAGCATGGCCTGTCTGCCGATTCAGAGGCCTCCTTTGGACTCTGTGGAATCCATAGCCACCTGGAACCCCACAGCCGAGCCCTCCCCCTCCAAAAGCACCAGCCCCTGCCATGAGCCAAAGAAAAATCATCTTTTGCTATTAGCACTACAGGATCTATGACACACAGCTGAGCAGTTCCAATTCCCGGCACCAGGGGGCAGTGGTGATGAGCACTAGCTCTGCAGGCCTTTCTCGAGGCAGAGCTAGCACCCCCCATTGGCACCTGCCACAGTAAGAATGCCTCTTGCTCCCTACCCCCTCGCCTGCTTTGCCTACCCCAAAAGCCGCGTCTGCCTTTTTCAGCCACAGAAGGAGCTGGGCTCTAGGCCCGGAGCCGGCAGCAGGGAGGGGGCTGGGGCTGTGGGAGAGATGGGGCCATGGGAGGGGAGGTGGGATCAAGGGTGGTGCAGAGTGGCGGGGAGCCAGAGCCATTGGAGGGGGGAGCCAGGGCCGGCAGGAGAGGCAGCAGTGGGGAGACGAAGCCAGAGGGGGGGGGCCCGCAATGGGCCTTTGCCTAGAGCCCCCAATAGTCAAAGGCCACCTCTGACAGACGTGTTGGGGAGCCCTGCTCGCTGGAGTGGGACCCAAGTCACCCGGCTCCCGCGGCTGCGTATCAGGCGCGTGGGTTTCACCCAGCCAGGCGCGGCCAGGGTTACGGAGAGCTAGAGCCGATGGGGGCACTGTACAGATAAAGGGGCCGATTCCCCCTCGCCCTGCGTGGATCCCGTCCCGTCTGCCTGGGCAGCATTTTACGCCTGCTTTGCCAAGGTGCCAATGAGTGCCGCAGGCAGGGGTGCACGGGGGAATCTGGCCCTGCTGTCGGAAGGTGGGGCTCACAGCCGCTCCTTGGCAGGTCAGCGCGGTGTGCCTGCGCGAGGTGCCATTAAACAGCTGTGTCCAACCTCCAGCGATCTGTTGTACTTCGGGTTTCACTATCTGCTCAGTTCCCGGGGACTGGGGTGTCCCCAAGGTGGCTGCCCCCCCCCAGTTAGTCCAAGGGCATCCGTTGTGTGGGGCTGGCTTCTCCCTGTGCTCTCATGCGTCCTCTGGTTCACTCACGGTGAGGGCGCTGGACCCACGCGTGCCAGGCTGTCAGCAGCCCTGGCAATGGGGCGGTTCCAGGCAGAGGGAGCTTGGCTCAGTGGCCTCGCTGGGTCTGGCTGCCTTGGAGTGCCAGTGGCCTGTGAGATGGTTCCTTTGTTCCAGAGAGGCTCTGAGCACCCCACTGTCAGCCCCACGGACGTTCGCTGCCCCACAGAACTGGCCAAGGCCCCAATACAGATCCCTCCACTACCTCTGAAGCCAGGGACGTGAACTCAGCGCTTTCCCAGGCCTTTGTTAACACCCCAGCCACTGGCTTGGACGTTGCAGCTCAGGCCTGAGCCTCGTGGGAAATGCAGTCCAGGAGCGGGCACATCATGCTCCCCCTCCCTGGAGCATCCCCCAGAGCCGTGTAAAGCGGAGCGGGCCAGGCCGGCAGACCTCTCCAGGACGTGCCCGCTGAGACATGGCTGTGGTGCCCTTTGCTGTAGTAACGGAGCATTAGCCGGTCAGCTAGGCAGATACCCCCACCCCAAGGGGAACCACAGCCCAGCGAGGCTAAGGGACTTGCCCAAGGGGGGGGAGTGTGTGGCAGAGGAGCTTCCTTGCTGAGACACCAGCCCAGCTGAGCCTGGATGCTGTGCAGAGAGTGAAACCACTCTGCCCCCCTTCCCAGCCCTCACCAGCCACCTCCCCTCTGGGCTGGCCGTTCTGCCCGCCTGGTGGGATGGAGTCCCCCTGCAGTGCGGGGCACCAGAAACACACCCTGTAAAGGGCAGGCTGGACTCTCCTGCCTTGTCCTGGGCTTTGGAAAGGGGCAGTGCTCGGGTCTGCCGCTGCAGCTTTGGGAGGACAGGGACTCAGAGAGGAGCTCTGCACAGGCAATATCCCACCCCCATTCCCCAGCAGACACCTGTGGTGGGAGCACAGGGTGCAGGGAGGAGAGCGGGACACGCTGGCCTCGAATATAGGATTATTCTGCAGAGGAAAAGAACCAGAGACTCATTTCAGAGCGTGACGAGTTTGTGATGTGCTGAGTCACAGCCACGGGCGCCTCTCCCCCAGCCTAGCTCAAAACCTCCCATTGCTCCCCATCTGCACTGTGTGTTTCCATGGGGCACAGTCCCTGGATGGCTCTGGATTTCCCCCGGTACCCGGGAGCAGAGCCTGGGACGCTTAGCTCGTGAAGGGCTGTTTACTGGCACCATGGCACAAGGGTGCTGGATAGAAACGAAGCAGCAGTGAAATGAAACAGCCCATAAGAGAGATCACATGCCCACCCCCTGCACTGCCCCAGTCTCTCCAGGGAGAGGGAGGGTGGCACTGGGAATTCCTGCCCAGACACACCTCCGGGGCAGGGTCTCTGGGAATTCCCTGTGCCTCTGCCAGGACCCCTTGAATGTCCCCACTGGAGTGGGAGCATTTGGCTGCAGGCTCAGGCTGTGGCCTGGGGTGGGGGCTGTGCAGATAAACGTGCCGGCCTGCCAGCCCTGGAGACTGGCACCTTCCACAGGAGAGCACGCGAGAGTCCCCCCAGCCTGCTGTGACGGAGCCTCCGAGGAATCGCGCCTGGGCCCCCTCCGGTCACCACTGATCAGGACTCCGCACTACCGCACAGCCAGCTCCCAAATCCACCCTCTGCGGGTCCGACCCCTGCTCTGCCTGGAACCCCCGTCTGGGAGCCTTATCCAGGGGCTAAGGGCCCAGCACACCCCTTTCCAGTCAGAGGGGTGCCCAGCCGGCGGGGGGTCAGAGGGGTTTATTAGCTCTCGGCACAGTACAGAAGACTGGCGAGCCGGGTAACTGGAGGGTACAGCAGCGGCCCCCCAGGAGAAGCGTGGAGCCCTGATCCGAGGGCCCATTCCCTTCCACCCCTGCCACAGCTCTGGCCTACCTCCGCCAGACCTGACCCCTCCCCAGCCTTTGTCTTTTTCCCAGGCTGGGTGGACCCCCCCTTGGTCCTGACCTGCCCCAACCTGTGTGGCTGGTTGGGCCGGGCTGGGGCTCCTGAAAAGGTCTCTCTACGTGTGGCTGGGGGGGTCCATCCGCCCTCCAGTGGTCTCGGTAATAAACACACCCAGGTCCTGTCACCAGAATACGGGGACGGAAAGCAATGGAAACACAGGCACAGCCCACAACACCCCGAGACAATCCCAATCTGCGCACCGCCAGCCTGCTGCCCAGCTGCCCTGCCGGGGTCATTGTCAGGGGGAAATGGGCGCTGGGCTCCATGTCTTGGTCTTTCTGCTAAGCGCTGCTTGGTGCCCATTCTCCCGCAGCAGAGCCCTGGCTCCACAACTGAGCTGAGACCAGCCAAAGTCATTGCACACACGACCCCGCCAGCTCTCCCACACTGTGCAGTCCTTGGGCTGGATGCAGCTCACCCCGCAGGTAAAAGCTCCCAGCCTTTGGGGAACTATTCTAGGCCATTTCCTTTGGGGCAAGAAGGCAGCTGGGACCCGGTTGGTCTGGGTCCAGCCGGATTAAAATGACCCACGAGTCCTCCCACTGGCCCGGCTTTGGCGAGACCTGCGGTGGTGGGTGAAGCTGCCCCACTCCCAGCTGGGTCAGGAAAGGGTTAAAACCTGCTGCCTCAGCTGCTGATCAGGGCAGGATGTCCCCAGCTGGGGCTGGTCATGGAGCAGGTGGGGCTGGCTGGGCAGTGAAGCTGTGCTGGGGAAGGGCCCTGCTTCAGGGAGGTTGGGTTTCTAGCTAGGGCCCAGCGTGGAAGGAGAAGGATCAGGGCAGGTTTGGGAGGGAGGCTATGGATCTTCTAGGAGGGGTGAGGTTCTGTGACTGATGGGCAGGCCAGACTGGATGGTCACCATGGTCCCTTCTGGCTGTGAAGTCGGGGCTCAGCTGGAACCTGGCTAGGGGCCTCCAAAAGGCATTACCAGGGTGGTGGGTGTCATCCAGGGGGGTGTCTGTAGCTGCTTCCTGCAGAGCTCTGCTTTAGGCCGGCCAGCTGCTGTTCAGTATCTCCAGCAATGAGCAGGAGGGAATGGTGAATCCTGTTGGTAAAACCAGCACTGGGTGGGGTGGTGAGCAAAAATGGGGGTGGGGACGTCCTGCCATGCCAGTGGGGTCACTTGGCTGGGGGGCCAGGGCAGGCATCCAGGAGCCAATGTGGGGGTCACGCATGCGAGATGGGGAACACTATCCTGGGAAATAGCAACCCCAGAGGAGTTAGGGGCCATAGAAATAACCTCCTGGATGTGAGCCCCCCATGCGATGCGGTAACTCATAGGGTGCACGTGAGCCTGGATGTGTGAACGGGATTCCTGAGCAGGGTCAGAGACGCAGCTTTACCTCCCTCTAGATACAGCCTTAGGGAGCCCGGGTCTGGAGCCGGGAACCAGCTCTGTTGTCCACGCTGCAAACAGGTGTTGGAAAGTTGGGGGGTAACGTGGGGATCAGTAGGGCCACCCCTCCCCCAGCATTCTTGGATCTTCCTGGTGTTTGCTGTGGCCATGCGCTTCACTCTGCCTGTGCCCCCTCTGGGTCTGGTGGCTCACATTAGGTACTCAGTTCTGTGGGACAGGGACAATCTCCTACCCTGTGTCTGTGCAGCACCTAGCGTAAGTACAGCCAGTGGGGCAGCCCAGTGGCCCATCCAGCCCAGTATCGTGTGCTCACCAGCTGCTTCAGAGGGAATGAACAGACAGAGAATCACCCAGTGAGCCATCCCGCTGGCCATTCCCATCCTCTGCAAGCAGCGACCCTGCCTGTCCTGGCTCATGGCCGGTGGTGGACCTGTCCCCCATGACCTTATCCAGTTCTCTTTTGGACCCCCTTTGCAGCACCCGTGGCAAGGAGTTCCACAGGCTGACTGTGCACGGGGCGAAGACATATTTCCTTCTGTTCATTTCATTCGGTGACCACTTCCTTATTTGCTTTCTCCACACCAGTCACCAATGTACAGACCCCTCTCACAGCCCCCCTCGGTCTCTTTTCCAAGCTGAAAAGTCCCACTCTTATTAATCTCCCCTCGCATGGAAGCTGTCCCATACCCCTCGTCATTTCTGTTGCCCTTTTCTGCATCTTTTTCAATTCCAACATATCTTTTTGAGATGGGGCTGTTCTGCACACACTAGGACACCCCGCATCTACCCCCATCCCTAGCGCTGAAAGCATAACCCAGTTAAGGCGCCCCGCCCTTTCCCAATCCACAGGGCTCCAGGTGTATTTTCCCTGCAGTCTTGGGGGATTTTTTTACCAGTGAAGGAGCCTTACGCAGGAATATACTTTTTTTCTGTTTATTACCAATTTCCAAAACAGCACACACAGCGCTCACCACCCCCAATAAAGCCGACAAACTTCTCCTGGTGGCCCGTCAGGATTAGATCACGGGGGGACTCCAGCTTTGCAACAATGTGCTTGGCAGGGTGCTGAGGTCGGGCAGCTCTGATCTTGGGCTGCGTCCTGCAGTTAGGGTCCAAAGAGCTTCCTCTTGTCCAGTTAAAGTTGGGTCCTGCTTAGCTGTACCTTCGGGCCTTAGGACCTGTGAATTTATTAAAGTCGCTGGCAATGCCCTGGGCCCGCAGGTTCCTGCTGCCCTGTCTTTTCTGCCCCCCACACAAACCCTGGGATCCATTAGTGCCCTGGCACTGGCTGTTGTTCCCTCGGGCAGAGGCCAGCCTGAGCTCCCAAACGCTCCCTGGACCGGATAACCTGCCTCCTCCCAGCCAGTTCGGCAGCCAGCCTCGCCTTCCTGCCAGGGGGCCGTCCTGCCTCCAGCCCCCCAGAGCTGGCTAGCGAATGCAGCAGGAGCTGTGACTGGCTGGCGGCATGGGGCATGGCCCGCTTTCTCACCCGCCTGCCAGCAAGCGTGTTCTCCACCATCACAAGTGAGGAGGGTGCTGGCTCCCATGGCACCCCCAGCAGTGGGGCTGCCCCACACGCAGAGGTGACTGAGGAACACAGCTTTCCCAGCAGGAATGGACGCACACTCCGCCCCACCAGTGCGCCTCTGCGGTCTGTCATCCAGAGAGCCCCGGCAGCACCACCCCCAATCCCCGGCTTCCCCGGGTAGACTGTCAGTGCTGGGACATGGGCACGGCAGGACAGAGCCCTTCCAACTCATCTCACATGTGGCCAAGAGGCAGCCTCGCGGGAGGGACAGTTTGCCAAGGCCTATGGAAGGGCTCCCAGGAGATGCCAACACGTTCCCTTTCCCGCAGCCTGTGGGCATCCAGGAGG
>ML686114.1:49661-81651 GCA_007922175.1 Pelusios castaneus
TGTGGGCATCCAGGAGGCGCCCTGCGGAGCTGGCCAGGGACTTGTGGCTGGGCCCAGATTGGGGCTGAGGCGGGGCTGGGATCACAGACTGAATCAGGGCTGGGATGGGTTTGGAAATCTGCTGAGGGGAGAGCTGGTCCTGCCGGCTGTCCCCTACCCCCCGGCACAATGGAGGGCAACCATGTTGGTGCACCTCAGGGCCAGCCCCGCGGTGGGGCAGCCCCCCATCCAGCCCCGCTCTTCACACACCTTCAAAGCGGTTCTGGACCCTTCCAGGGACAGCCAGGGTCACCCCCATGGGAGACGAGGCGCCCGAACAAATCCTGATCCAGCTGCAGCTTCTGCCCTCTTTCTTGCTCCCTCCTGCTGGGCTCCTGGGAGCCCCCCCACACCAGGCACGGTGCTGGGCATCATTGCCCAGGCTGCCCATCTGTGAGTACCCGTCCATCCAGCACCTCCCTGCCTCACCTCCAGGCCTCACGCCAGCCGCCAGCAGTGGGGCCAGGCCACTCTCCGCATGGGCTCAGTGAGTTCACGACTGCAGCGACGCAGCCAGGGGCAGAGGGAATTGGGCATGAGACGGTCCTGTGGTCTGGCACTGCCCATCTCTCAGGGATGGACAGGGTGCACCAGCCAGAACCCAGCCCTGCCGCCTGGCCCACCCTGCGCCATCCAGTGCCCAGAGCTCCCCGGCCAGACTGCCCAGCATGGTGCAGTTGGTGCTGGGCCCAGAGGGCGCCCAGGGAAGGCACATGCTCCGCACAGGCAGGGGAGCGGAGTGTGGAGGGGGCCCAGGGAGAGCAGGTCTTTGGCATCCCGTGGTGCTCCCAGCTCCAGGGCCGGGGCAGGGGGTCCCTGGCTTCTGTCTGTCCTTCCGAGCTGGGTCTCAGGCGGGTTCCTGCTGGGAGGGGGGCGAACGAGGGAGGTCGTTGCTGGAGGAGGGCACAGTCAGCCCCTTGCAATGAATGGAGAGCTCGTGGGACTGGAGTGTCTGGGGTGCAGCCAGGGGCACCCAGAAAGGAGTTGTTATCTCAGGCTGCCTCCCTCCCCTTTGGTCCACACATGGCACAGCCCCCCACCCGGATGCTCTGCCCCCCACCCCCCGGCCCTGTGTCCCTCCAAGCCTCCCGCACCCCCAGAACCGAGATGGTCTGTGAGTGCCCCCCGCCAGGCAACTCCCTCCGGCCACTCCCGTGGGACCGTGGCTGGCTCAGGTTCCTGGCACTTACACACTCTGAGCAGCCAGCCCCATTGGCAGGGTACTGCAGCCAGGGCCTGGGCCCACGAGCCACGTGGCTGCTCCCCAGGGCCGCTGACAGCATCACCCCAAAGGCAGGGCCCTGGGGAGGTCAGTTCCACGCCGTGGTTGGCGGTGGCGATAGATGGAGCTCCTGCACCCAGCCCACAATCCGTGGCAGCAGGGTCCTGAGAGCAGAGCAGACCCAGGCTCCCACCGCAGCCCTGCCAGCCCCCCGGCCCCCCACCCAGCCTAGCGCTTGGGCCCCTTGCCCAGTTTTCCAGTGGCACCATCGCTGAGTCACATCCCCGGCCCCGTCCTGGCAGAGGGCACGTGTCAGCCAGCCCCACGGCCCTGCTGCAGGCTGGGGCATCGCCAGCAGACACGGAGCAGGGCTGGGGATGTGCTCACAGTGAGAGTCACAGGTGGGGCAGCACCCAGTCCGAGCCCAGTCACTGCCTGGTGCCGGGGGAAGGAGGGACCCACACCCACTGGCCTCGCTCCCACTGCATTCCCCAGCCCTGGATCCGCACGCGGGCACTGGGGGACCAGATGCATGTTGGACCCGAACCGGCCACACAGTGTCACTGGTGCGCCACGTCTGGGGAGCAGCACGTCCCCATTGCCATCTCCGCACACCCGCTGGATCTTCCTCCTCTGCTCACGCCGAGCACATGCAGGTCCTCGCTGAGCCACAGAGAAAGGAGAGTGCGTCTGGGTGGCCAGGGCCGGAGGGCACGGCTGGGTTAGGGAGAATGGAGGGAGTGGCTGGGTTGCCAGGGATGGAGGGCACCACGCCCAGAACCGCAGGCAGCTGTTAGCCAGGAATGCCAGGCCATGGCAGGGCACCCGGGTGCCCACCACCTGGTGTGTAATGACTCCCCCTGTCCCCGACACTGCCCCCAACATCCTTTCCTGGCCACAGGCTCAGACTGGGGCCCCGAGCTGGAAGGAGCCGCATGGCAGGTGCCAGCCGGGCTCAGGGCCTGGCCCTGGGGCAGATCCAGCTGTCCAGCTCACCTGGCAGGAGGGTAACGTGGGCTGTGATGCGCCTCCTGAGGGGACCAAACAGGGGCAGGGCAGGATGGAGGGTCAGTGGCCCATGCCTGGCTCAGGCTGGGAATGGCTCTTTGAAGGCCACAGGGACGGGGTTCAGGGGCCACCTGGCCCCAGTTTCATTGACTGACCCTAGGTGTGACTGCCCGGCCCTTATTTAAGGGCCAGCCCTTGGGTTTTAGACGCTGAAATGGGATGAGTGCCATTGTGTCCAGGAAGGGAGCAGAAACATGCACCGGTAAGAGACACACATGGTATGCTCGGGAATGGCATCCCCCTAAAATACAGCCTTGTCCCTCCTCTGTCCTGTGTGTTCCCCTCATCTCCATCTGCCCAAGGCCGTCGGGTCACCCTGCAGGGATCTGCCTCACAAACCTCCCCGCTGGCCACATTGCCCCCAGGGGCTGGCCTCAACAGATGGCTCCTGGCCCCAGGCAGGGCCCTTCCTGGCAGGGCTGGTGCTGGCAACCCCGTTGGGTGGCGATTCCCCGGCGATGCTCACACGAGTGGTCTCGTGAGGCTGCGGGGCTGGTTCTCCAATCCGTCTGACGTGGGGCTGTAAGTCGAACGCCTTCCGAACGTCTAAATATATCACAGCTTCGCAGTCCCCGTCACCAGCCCGACTTGGCAGCGCATCAGCGCCTGAGCTCAGGTGGGTGTGACAAGTCGATTCTCCAGCACGCCTCGCTGACTGGCATCAGCCGCACTCCTGCCCTTGATGGTGCCAGCCAGCCCATCATTTCGCCCAGGGCAGAGGTCCCCCAGGGCATCCGCATGTCTTCTTTGACTGCGACGAGGCACGAGTGCTCTGACAGGCGCGGCCATGGGATGGGGAAAAGGCCACCCGTGGACCTAGCAAGGGACTAGGGAGGATCCGGATGAGGTGAGGGCTGAACGGGAGGGAGGGGGGGAGCTGAAGTGGTCCTTCGCTCACAGGGCGTGGAGCATGCTGCTCTCTGCTCCACTCTATAGCTGGCCCAGGAGTCACCCTCACCTCCTGCCCCCTTCCAGCCTCCAAGCCAGCCCGTCCCCTACCAGGATGGAGGCACGGATGAAGGGAATGATGAATGAATAGGGAAGTGCACATGGGACGGGGGAGGATTCAGGGAGGCAGAGAAGAGACTGGGGGAGAAGAGGGGTGCTGGGGTGTGGGTGGCCAGTGTGCTCACACACACCCGGGCTCCACACCCACGTCCTAGCTGGCATGGATGGGACTGGAAAAGCTTTTTGCTGGTGTCCAGCCCATCCATCCACCATCAGCCTGGACCTGGCTATGTGGGTGCACCGTGTCCTGGAGGAGCCATCAGTGACGTGCTACGATGGGGCAAGCCATGGTCCTCCCTGGGGGGCAGCAGCAAAGGGTGACAGCATGGGCCCTGCTGGACCCTGTGGGGGGGGGGGTCGCAGGCACCTCTGCCATCCTGGGGCGAGGAGACCCAGCTGAGGAGAGCGGGCTCCCTGCTGGCAGGATGTGGGGAAAGACAGACTCAGGGACCGAGTCAAGGCTCTGCAGACCTGTCCCTGGGGCCATGCGAGGGGCCGGAGATGGCATGGAGCAACGCCAGTTTGGTTCCCCCCTGCCCAGGGTGGGAGGGCTCCCTGGAGCACATTCTCCGGCTCCTGGGTGCGTGGCCCACACAATGCAGCTCCCAGCCCCTGCCTCGGGACACAATCCAGCTGTTTTCCTGCTCCCCAGCCTCAACTGTCCTCACTGCCGAAAGGCCACTCGGTGCCCGGCGGGCAGCCAGGAACAAGACGCCCTCCCTTCCCACGGGAAGTGGCTCTGAGGACACCATGCCGGGTGTCCTGTATCTCTTCCCTAGCAAGTTATGTGTGCCGCCAGCTTCCACCACCCACGCCTCCTCGCAGCCTTGAGAGGGAACCGCGCTGCCAGACACCTTCTGTTCTGTACCCAGCGCTCGTCTCTTTGTGTCCCTCCCCGTGCAGCCTGCCACGGCCTAGGACACGGCGTGCCGTACGCATGCTGTGCTGCTCCCAGACGGGGCGCAGCTGGTACGTGAGCAAAGACAACAGGGGCAGCCCAACCCGACGGGTGCTCGCCCCACAGCCAGGACAGGGCTGCTGCTCCACGCCCGGGAGCCTCACTGAGTGCCAGTGGGCGAGAGGCGTCGGGACTTTCAACGTGGAGAGGGCATCTCCAGCCCCTGTCTCCAGTGTCTGTGACTTGGCTGGCCCCTCCGCCAGTCCGTCCCTTCCTTCTCCTCGGCCCCTGACTGGGACCAGGCCAGGCTTGCATTGTGAGGGGAGGGAGAGCAGGGCACTGGGGCATAACACAGATCCGGCCCGTGCCCAACCACAGGATGAGGCTAGCAAGGCGCAGCAGACATGGGCCAGGGTCCTAGAGTTTTCCCCTTGTGGCATCAAGGTGAGTGCCTGGAGAGGAGATGGTGAAGACGGTCCTGTCCCGTCTCCGTCCCCCCCGTCCCCCCCGTCCCCCGGCCCCCAGCCAGCAGAGAACACAGTGGAGCGTGCCCAGCGAGGCACCAGGAGAGCCTTCTGTGGGCACGGAGGCGTTTCCCTAGGCTGCTAGTACAGCCATCTGTGCAAAGCCGCTGTCGGCAGGACGCCCTGAATCTGCTCCCCGCCATCTTTGGACACCACCCCGGCCTGTGCGCAGCCCTGGGCTGGGACCAGTCTGGGCTGGCCATGCAGGAGGGCGGGGAAGGGAGGCAAACTGAAGCTCCCAGCTCCCCTGAAAATCACCAGCTGGCTCCAGAATCTGGCCACAGTAGGGAAAAGCCAGTGCGGTGCTGGACCTGCAGGCAGAGGCCTCCCCTGCCACAGGCAGCAGCAACAGAGCTCCGACCCGCAGCCAGAGCTGGAGTGCCGGTCACTCCTCAGCCCGGGATTGCAGCAAGGAAGGGTTGACTTTAAGCCAATGACCTGGGGCAATGTGGGGTCCATCCTGGCCCCCCATATGTAACTTAGGGAGACCTCGAGGCTGCTCTAACTTACATTCTGCTAACCGCAGTCCCTCTGGGGGCCTGCAAAGTGGAGAAAAGTAATAGCCGAATGCTTTCTCCTGCCCCCCCATTCTGCCAACTCTGCTCTGGCTGGGGGCCCTGCCTGGGGGGATGCTCAGGGGGCCATTTCCCATGACGGCTGAATGTATTCGTGTAACGGAATCAGGTCCTTTCTGCTCAGTTCCAGGCACCTCGTTCCTGCGAGAGCAGCAGCTCTGGGGGCTGGCGAGATCGATTTCTAAAGAGATGCAAAGAGTAAGAGCCATGATCTAGCTTGGCTACATGATGACTAAGGGGAAGGGGACATGATCGCAGTCTGCAGTATGGAGTGCGTAATCAGCCAGGCAGGGGAGGAATTAGCGAGGCTGGAGCCTGGGGGAGGAACGGGATGAATAAAGGGAGGCTGGAGGCTCCACGGACCAGGTTCAGCAGCACTTCCCTCCCACTTGGCAGCATGCAATGACAACACCGAAGGCCAGGCAAGCAGGAACTGGGCTCCCAGATCTGCCCACGGCCGGTGTACAAGGTCTCTGGGAGCTGCTGGGGCAGGGACAGCTCAGCAATCCCTCCGAAAGGGCAGGGTCCTGAGCTGTCCTCCGAAGGGGAGAGCATCTGGCTGGGCGAACAGACTTTCCTACTTTGGGGTCTTTCTTCTAGCATGAGCGGAGTCCACTGTCCTCCCTGCCCAAGTCCCGAGTGCCATCACCTGCCTTTCTGGTGCGCACGGCCAACAGTGGGAGCCAGGGCATGGTGGGCAGGTGATCAGAGTAGGCCCGGAGCAGAGCTCACAGCACCTCACGTGCAGAGACCGGAGCAGCGTGTCATGGCTCACGGAGGTTTGTCTGTGATTCTCCAGGGACCAGCCACGTGCACAGGCGGGTGCAGGTGTCACTCTGACAGCTACATCAGCCGTGGGTGAACAAGGCCAGACCCCTACGGACTCCACCCTCCCCTCCCCGCACCAGCTGCTTTTCTCAGCTGCCATTGCACATCTGTGTGCCTTCCCTTCACTGGACAGCATGGTGCTCTCCGTGCTGTGCAGCCCCCTCCCTGCCCTGCACCTGGAGATGAGTTGCCGATTGTAAACCCTCCTCAGATGCTGGTCCCCTAAGCTTTTAGGCAGGGAAGGCCCATGGCAAACTGCAGCCCCAGCAAACAGCAGACTGTCCTCCCAGGGCAGGGATCCAGCATGCACCCGAGAAGTACCCTTTGTAGAGCATTGCAGCTGCTCCCTCAAGGTCACTCAGCCCTACGTGTGGTGACGCAGGGGGCTGCCCCCTCACCTCTCCTCTCAGACGCACACAGCATTCCCAGGAGCTGGTGCTGCTCGCTTTGAGCCCCCTCCAGGGCTGTCCATCAACAGAAAAGTGGTGAACCCTGGCCTGATTTCAGCAGCTGGAATCTCAGGCAGCTAGAAGAGGAGGTGGCTGCTCTGTCTAACTTGCAAGCTGGTGGCGGAGCTGCTTTCAGGGGATATCGTCAGCCCTTCACACCCCATCAGTTAGGGGACAAAATTGGGAGTCAGGAGGTTTTTTTGAGGCAATCCAGTTATTCCTAAAGAACACAGCCCTCTTCCTTGCACCCAGCAGGAATCAAACAGCTGGAGGGAGTTTCTTCTCCTGCAGTTCCAAACCTCTTAAAGACAGTACTCAGTCCCAAAGCTCTCTCTAGGGTTTTTCTTGGGGTCATTCCTGGTGCTTCTTCTGCCTGTCTTCCTGCCTTTCCAGGGTTTCTTCTCTCCCCCTGGCACACTTAGCTGCAATCTAATCAATGCCCCTCCCTTACGTTTGTTATCAGACCTCCAAGGAACCCCTTGGATGTCACGGGCCGGCCACTGCCCGGGCTTACAGGTGTCCTTGTCCTGGGATGGAGGTTTGCCATCATTTCAGCTATCGTTACACAAAGGGGCATCAGATGGTTCCCTCCTGTAGCCTGAAGGGCAGAGCTTCATCTGGGGGGTGACTGCACAGCCCCCATCCCCTGCAGTGCAGTATGAACCAGGAGGGGCGCAGCGTGGAACAAAGGCTGAACGAGGTCCATGCACGCGCACCCGGCTGCAGCTGGAACCACAGGCTGATCTGGCAGAGAATAAGGGGTGTGAAGCAGCAGGGTGCAGAGGGTGCTGGGGCTCCGGCCGGCTTTCCGGGCAGGTCCTACCATGCCTTCGCTCTCGCCAGGCCTCGGGTGGGGCTAATCAGCCGACAGGGAGCTGCTGTGTCCTCCGAGCATGCTGCTCCCGATGCCTAGCCAGCTCTGTTCTCCATCCTCCCGGGGCCAAGCAGACAGCGCCCCAAGGCCACGAGCCAGCCGCCCAGAGCAAGGAGGTGACTCACCATTGGAAGGTCTCAGCCAATAGCAAGTAGCGGAACCGAGCATCCTGTTCTGACCCACTCAGCGTCACACGGCAACGGCTGGGATGGCATGGCAACGGCTGCGGCGCCATGGCAACAGCCAGTGCTACAGGAGAGGGAAACGCCAGGCGTTTCAGACGCGCCGTGACCCCACGTCCCAGCTGGAGTCTCTCCCATCTCTCCTCCCGGCACCGGCCACGGCTGGTTTTCCCATTGCCCTTGGCGCCCTTGGGCTCCTCCTGGCTGCCTTGCCCCGGCCGGTGCAGGTCGCCCTGCTCAGTGAATGGTGGAATTGGGAATGGGGGCCAGAGCCACCCAGTTCAGCGTCACCAGTTGGAATCGGCCCTGGGCTGGCAGGGAGAGAAAGCTGTCCTCTTCCAGGCGGTTTGAAGTACCCGTGGATGAGCTGGTGGCTTATTTACTCCTTCTCAGCACCCGAGAACTAGGAGTCACTCAAGGACATTCACAGGCCCCAGGTTTCAAGCAAAGAAAAGGAAGTATTTCCTCACACAAGACACAGTCAACCTGCGGAACTCCTTGCTAGAGGATGTCGTGGAGGCCAAGCCTAGAAGGAAGTTCAATAAAGAACTGGATACGTTCACAGAGAAGAGGTCCATCCATGGCTATTGGCTAGAATGGGCAAGGATGCAAACCATGCTCGGAAATGTCCCTAAGTGTCTCTGTTTGCCAGCAGCTGGGAATGGGCAACAGGGGATGGGGATGGCTCACTTGGTTGCCTAATTCTGGTCATTCCCTCTGAAGCATGTGGCATTGGCCACTGGGGGAAGACAGGGGCTAGAAGGACCATTGGTCTGACCCACTGTGGCTGTTCTTACGTGGGTCTCAGAGCTGGCACTAAATTCATTAGTGAAAACTCCTTTAGCCAGAAGAACAAACAATGTGGCAAGTCACCATGTAGCCAAGCTGGCTGGTGGCCCTCACCTCCCAGGGGACAACCAGTGGAACCAGCTCTCACAGGGTCCTCTCTTAGGGTGCATCCACACTTACAAATTAAATCCACTTAAGCCTACTTAAATCGATTTAATTTAATCTGCGTCTACACTACACTTTTCTTAAATCGATTTAAGCTACTGCTTAAGTTGACTTAAGGAAATTTTAAGTTGACTTTATTAAACCTGGTTTAAAGTCGACTTTACTGGCTAAGTCGACTTTATTACGTCGACTTGGCCAGTGTGGACGCAGATTAACCCTAAATCGACTTTAAGTTGACTTAAAGGGCCCCAGGGCTCCCCCACTGCCCTCCCTGCCAGGGTAGTTGGCACAGCCAGAGCATGGTGTGCCCACCCACAGGGCAGGACAGAGCCCTGCCCACCCCGCTCCTATACCCTGCCCCTGTTCTGCTCAGCCCCCATTGTACCCAGGTACAATGGGGCAAATGTTGAGCCCCCTGGCACTTGGCAAGGGGTGCCCCCCTGGCAACCATGCACCACTCCCAGGTCCACCTAGCCCCTAGAAGTCGACTTAGACGTCCAGTGTGGACGCTCTAAGTCGATTTGGCAGGGTCCCCTTGAAGTCGACTTAATTTTATAGTGCAGACATGCTAAGTCAATTTATTTGGCCACGTGTAGACATAGCCTTATGGCCTAGGGTTCCACGTCCCCAGGAGGATGCATGTTATGCTCACGGTTAGCCAGCGGTTCAGCCACACTCAGAGCTCAGAGCATGGGACTGCAGCTCTGCAAACTCCCCATGTGGATCAGCAAATCCCCACGGATGGATCCTGGAGCTGGGCAGGACCAATTTCTGAACTTCAGCCCAGGCTCACAAAAGTTTGGTGACGAGGCACAGAGGCTGCCCGCACCCCTCCCCAACTCCTTCCTGGCACCAGCTGCCCCCCACACTACCAAATAAACCCCAGGACCTGGTCCCTCTTCTTACCCTATCTAGCCTCAGGGAAGGTCAGGCAGCCTGCACAGTCTGCCTTTCCCTGTTCACTCCCCAGGAGTTCCCGTCTACCCTGCAGAAGGGGTATAGAGGAGAGATGGGCGTGCAGCCGTCCTGGCAGGACAGCCTGTGGTGAGATGCTGGTTCGTAAGACAATGCAACAGCTGTGCCAGGGCCGTGGGTAGTTCCAGGGTGTGCTGTGCCATGCAATGGTAATAGATATGCCTGTGGCGGGTGGGGTGTCCCCCTGGGAATGCTGAGCTGTTCTGGGCTGGGCAGGACACAGCCACTGCAGCAGGTGAGCGGGCGTTGGCCTGGGAATTTCAGGCCTGGCATTTGGCATTTCAAACTGCAAACTCAGCCTCATCTCCTGCAGCACCCTCACCCGGGGGCGGGGATCTACAATCCTACTGATTCTGAGATTCAGAACCACCCGTTCATAAAACGAGAGGCTGCCGGGTGTCATGTGACGGGGTAGAAAATCTCCTCTGGCCAAGACTCCTGACCGGCCTCGGTTCTTCTCCCCAGCTTCAGGGTCAAGTCAGTGGAGCTCAGTAATCAAGGTGCTCCCTTCCTCCTGTACATGAGCTGGAGTGTCCTCGGCCTCCTTGTCCCCCGCTCCCCCAAACTGCCAGCAGGAGGCAGGAATAACATGGTGTGCTTGCTGGGGTACACTGGCCTCGTGACGCCACTACAGCTGGCCAGAAAATGGGAACGCTTTCCTGCAGAAGCCTCTGGTTTGAGAAAAAATGTGCCTCTTGAACTGGGATGGAATGGCAAAACTGTGACATTTCTCCCAGGAAGGGGTTGCCAACCCAGCACCATCTCAGAAGCAAAATGGGATGTGTCGACTGGCCAGTTTATGGATGCAGGGTGAGTCTGATGAAAGCCAGCCAGCCAGGACACCAACCTTTGATTTCCCCACCAGAGAAATATGTCAGCAAAACTGACGCTGTCTCACAGGGAAATGTGACTGTGCAAAAAGGGTGTTTTGTGTGTAAAATCATCCGGGGGAAAATCCCCACCCAGCTCTTTGACAGCGAGAAGAACCCGTTAGGAAGTCTTAATCTAAGATGTTCCAGCGGTGCAGCCGTGTGAGTCTATTTCAGCAAAATAAAGAAGGAATTCTGTGGCACTTTTAAAGACAGACAAGTTTATTTATCGCACTCACTTCCAGTCATGCACCTGATCAAGTGGGATTAAATCTCACGCGAGAAATAAACTTGTTAGTTTTTAGGACTCCTTGTTTGTAACCAGAGGACACTTTTCTGCCTGCAAAGTGCACTCTACTCTGCAGCTGCTGCCCGTTCAGCTGCGTCCCCGGGTCTAGTGGGGCCTGGCTGCACAGCGAGTGCTCGTGCTCACAGCCGTGGCTCTGATCAGTCCCCGAGCTGCTGGCTGTACCGTCTGGGAGGCAAGGACGCTGGTACGTTCTGTACCCTCTGACGCCATCAGTGCCTGGCACCGAGTGCTTCTGACAGGGAAGAAGCAATTCCTGGGGAGTGGGGAGTTTTCAGCCTGCCCCCCTCCCTGCCTCACAGGGGAGCCGGAAATTACACAACGCGGCTCCACACAATGCATCAGGCAGACAAGGGAGCGAGGGCTGTGGAGGCGAGGCAGACTCCGCAGCGAATTCCCTGATATGGCAGATCTCTCGCGAAGCCCCCTCGCCACCCCCGGGCACACGACGTAGACGAGCGCCCACTCACATACGCAGATGAGCGCCCACGCGCCAGAAAAATACCTTCCTCAATGGAGAAACTGGGCCACAGTGAATGCCGTAGAAAATCTCCTTGCTCACTAAACTTCTCCAGAAGCCTTCTCTGCACAGGCACACGCACACACACATCTCACATGTGTGTACACACACACTGACACACGCACACTTATCCACTCCTTCGATAGACAAACACCGGTTTGGCTCAGTGATCTCCGGGTGCCCACTTGCGAAATGCAAACACACAAAGACACCCTCACACAGAGCCACCGGTGCGGTGCCAGCGAACAGCTCTGGAACAGTCCCTGGGCCGACCCCTTCGGTTCCCTTAGGCTTCACGCCGGGAGGGCTCTGCAGCAAATCCATCCTGAGCCAGACTTACACCCCGACTGGCTGACTCGAGAGGCTCTCAGCCAGCGCGGTGGGTAACAGCAGGGGCCTTGCGCGATGTCTGGACACAGCGTAGACAGGCCTGAGGTACCACTGAGAACAGGAAGTTATAGCGTGAGCCATCTGGGGCAGTCCCAGAGTCCCGACTCCCATAAACGTATCTCCCCGCCAGCAGCAGCACCTGTGACCTGGCCCCTCCTCAGTCCCCCATCCCCACTGGCTTCCTGTGGATTGCTAGGTGCCAACTGTCCGGACAGCTGGGTGGCCATGGTCTTCTGGGACTCCCCATTGGCTGGCCACAGACAGCCAGGCGTCCATCTGGACTTCTGCAGTGAGTGAACAACATTTCCCCCCCCCTCTACTTAGCCTGGCCATGCACCAATGAGGGGAAACTGAGGCACACACATTATTCGTACAAAACATCATGAAAAATTCCCACTTTGTCACAAAAGGTCCATGCACTCATGCATACACACCGATCCCTCTAGTGACAACCCGTGTCATGGACGGTGCTTCTCTAGTTAATTCCC
Source organism: Pelusios castaneus (assembly GCA_007922175.1). NCBI lineage: Eukaryota > Metazoa > Chordata > Testudines > Pelomedusidae > Pelusios > Pelusios castaneus. The sequence goes on from ML686114.1 coordinate 61,832, forward strand.
CCAGGTGGTGGTCTGTTCAGCAAGACCCGGGCACACTCCCACGCAAACACAGAGACCTGCACCTCTACGTGAAACCCACTCCTGCCGTTAGCTGCAGCCCCTCCATCTCCAGCCCTCCAGGTTCTCCCAACAGCCACGGGGCTCTTCCTGGATTCTTCCACCGTCTGTTCATCCTGCCCACAGAACGGGACTGAGCAGCTGGAAGCCGGTGCAGAGGCAGAGCAGAGACCCAGTTCCAATGTAGGGGTGCCTTGAATAACATCCAAACCGCAGCTCGCGGCGCAGAGCGGGCTCCAGGGGAGTTTACAGCTCAAAAGCAGGCAGGAAAACATTGTCCTGAAAACATAGCAAGGAAGGGATTGTTTTCCCTTCCCCCAGGGGTCCCTGGCCCAGCTCGGGGCCTGTCATTCTGCCCCTCTGCTTCCTGTTTGGGGCTGGGGCAAAAAGAGCCGTAAGCGAGTTGCCCTGAACTACCAGGTGGCATTGGAAACTGGCCTGAAAAGCACTGGCCCCTGCCTGCTGTTTCCCAGTCCTGGCTTAGCAGCTTCCAACCGGCCTCCTGCCCCAAGCCCAGCTGCCCCGGGGCAGAGTCGGAGCCCCCAGTCCCCGCAGCACTCCCAGGCCCCACCGGCCTCTGAAGGGGAACTGGGACCAGCTCTCCAGGCCATGGGGTACAGCCGGGACCTCACTCCATCTGTGGGGCGTGGGCGATAGGAGCCGGCGTGGGACATCCCCTGCTAGCACTGCCTGAGCTAAAATTGGGGTGCAGCCAAAGCAGCATGCGTGGGCACAAGGGGACTGGCACCCTGAGTCTGTGTCTAGCACCCCCGGCCAGCACAGACCCCACAGCCTCTGCACCCCCCATCTGCCCCCAACACAGATGGCATGTGACCACCCCCCACAGCCACGGGCCCACCACATCTCCCTCCCCTGCCCCTCAGCGATTTCTGCCAGGTCTCCTCCCGGTGAGTCCCCCGTGTCCCTCCACTGAGGGGGTGTCGGGGCTCCTGGAGCTGGGGTGAGAGCTGGCTGTGGTGGGGCCTCTGCGGGAACCCAGCCCCTGCCACGTGTAGAATGGACGCCCACTTGGAAGCCGGCAGCAGAGCGCCGTGCGGAGAGCTCAGGGAGCTGCAAAGTCTGCAGGGTGGTGTTTGCCCTCAGCAAAGACACGGGCAGCCTGGGCCAGACAGCCGGACACAGCTTCAGAACCCGCAGCCCACTGGACTCTGACCCCGGGATTGGCACCAGTCGGGTGGGACTCAAGCCAGGGGGGTGAAAAGGGCGGCAGCTGCCTCCCTCGCTGGTCCGGTTACTGGAAGGGAGAGCTGGACGGGTGAAGGCCTGGCCCCATCTCTGGGTGTGCAGTCGAAAGAGGATGGCTTTAGGATGTACGTGTGAGGAGAACTGGTCGGGATTGGCCTCAGGAGGAGCTTTTCCTCCATGGCATTTGTATAGCACACAAACATGTGTGTGTGTGTGTGTGTGTGTGTGTGTGTGTGTGTGTGTGTGTGTGTGTGAGGGGTGCAGTCGTGTATGTGTGTCTCTGGGGGTGCAGTTGTGTGTGTCAGGGGTGCAGTCACGCACGCGGGGGGAGTGTCGGGGGGTGCAGTTGTGTTTGTGTGTGTGTGAAATAGAGAGAGAGGGGTGCAGCCGTGTGTGTGTTTGTGTGTGTGAGGGGTGCAGTCATGCGTGTGCAGTTGTGTGTGTATTGGGAGTGTGCAGTTGTGTGTGTATTGGGAGTGTGCAGTTGTGTGTGTGAGATAGAGAGAGGGGTGCAGTTGTGCGTGTGTTGGGGTGTGCAGTTGTGTGGGTGTTGGGGGTGCAGTTGTGTTTGTGTGTGTGTGAAATAGAGAGAGAGGGGTGCAGCCGTGTGTGTGTTTGTGTGTGTGAGGGGTGCAGTCATGCGTGTGCAGTTGTGTGTGTGTTGGGAGTGTGCAGTTGTGTGTGTGAGATAGAGAGAGGGGTGCAGTTGTGCGTGTGTTGGGGTGTGCAGTTGTGTGTGTGTTGGGGGTGCAGTTGTGTTTGTGTGTGTGTGAAATAGAGAGAGAGGGGTGCAGTCGTGTGTGTGTTTGTGTTTGTGAGGGGTGCAGTCATGCATGTGTTGGGGGTGTGCAGTTGTGCGTGTTGGGTTGTGTGTGTGAGATAGAGAGAAGGGTGCAGTCGTGTGTGTGTTTGTGTGTGTGAGGGGTGCAGTTGTGCATGTGTTGGGGTGTGCAGTTGTGTGTGTGTCGGGGGTGCAGCTGTGTGTGTGAGATAGAGAGGGAGGGGTGCATCGTGTGTGTGTTTGTGTGTGTGAGGGGTGTGCAGTCGTGCGTGTGTTGGGGGTGTGCAATCGGGGGTGTATCGGGGGTGCAGTCCTGTGTGCAGCGGGGGGGAGGGGGCGTCCCCTGTGCACTGCTCCGTACTAGTGTCTAGGATGATCCCGGCTCATGCAGATCCTGGTCCCACTGGTGCAGCTACTCCAGAGATTGTGGCCTGAAAACAGACACCTGCATTTCTGATGAGTAAGAGCTGACCAGCTGCTGCCTCCTTCTCCCTTCCCACCCACTCCACCCCGGCCTGCAAGACGAAGCCCAAAAACACACCCACAAATGACACGTTTGAACAGTGAATGCACACCTGTCCTGAGACACACCTGCACACACTGCAGGCCTGTGCAAGAGTCCTCTGCGTGTTCACACGTCTAGGTTCACACACACGACACATAGTCATATGCTACACATACACACTTCACAACGAAGCAAAGACAGGCAGGCAGACAGACAGGCTCCCCGGAGTGCCTTTCCCAGTGGCAGTTCTTCAAAGCAGCGAGGCCACATCAGTGCCCTTAAATAACTCTGTTTGGGTTGCAGAGAAGCTGCTGCAGAGGGCGGGGTGGGGGGGACGAGCAGATTCAGCTAATTTCCTTTCCTAGAACAATTTCTTTTTTTAAGTCTCCATGAGGTGCCCGGGAAAACATCCCATCTCCTCCCACCGCCCCCTGCTCTGGCAGCTCCCGCAGCGTGGAGTCACGTTACAGGCATGCCAGCTCTCTCGCGCACACGCATCCAGCGATACTGGCCAAGCTTTCCCCCTTCCCCTTGCTGGGCAGAATGTGTGCATCCCTTAGCAGTGCCCTGAGGTCGGGCAGTCCCCTGAAGGGCTCCCTCCCTAGGCCAGACAGACAGGTGCCAAGGTGGCAGACAAACCGTCCCGAAAGCGCTCTTTCATCCCATCGTTGCCACGCTCCTGTCTGGCCCCAGCTGGCCCTCCTCACTCCGCAGCCAGTATTTTATTGTCTCCACGGCCCCAGATCCTCCAGACACACTGGGCGCCGGAACCCCTGCCTCTGCTCTCTCAGCAGCTTATGGCCATTGTCCAGACTTGGGCTCTTCCGTACCAGACGCACAGGAGGTACAGGAGCAACTTCTTCCACTGAGCAAACTCTTGCCTCCCTGAAACCAGCCCTGGAGGGAGAACACATTCACACTCACTGAGTCCTCCCTGGACAGGGGCATGTGCTGGGGAAGATGGCTGTGGACTGTTCCCTAGGGGTACAGGGGTTCAGACAGGATCCCTCCTCCCCCACAGGCACCACTGTACAATTGGCTCACTGCATTAGGGCGTTTTTCCATTAGGGGCCTGTAGGTCTGCGCAGCCTCTGTGAGTGGCTCTCTTCCACAAGCCACACAGGAGAACCTCACAGGCTCCGCAGGAGAGACCAGACGGATAAGATCAGGCAACAGCACTGTGTCCCACTCCTTGCCGAATCTCAGCCCAGGCACTGATGGCATCACAGAGTTTGGTGCCTGGCTGTGCAAGGACACGTACACTAAGATCGTCCAGCTCGGGAAAGCAGCTTGCACATCTCTTGCTCAATGCCATCAGCATTGTCTCCACCTTTAGCCCCTCCTGGCCCTTCCCTCGCTGTGTCCTTAGTTCCCTGGCTGGTTGGATTACTCAATGGCCCCCTGTAACCCACATTAGCACTGTGCTTGCATTCCTCAACTGCAGGGCACAGACACACGGCCAGCCTCCCGTCCACCCATGCTGAGAAGGGACAGGCCCATCCGTCAGCTGATGCCACCTCACTGGTGTCTTTCCTGGACAGAGACCAGCAATAACTTGGACTCTGATATCATCAAACCTGGGACCTTATTCCAGTGCTAAGGCAAACTAGCTTTTGCATGGCACGCTCCGGGAAGAGTTCAGCTCTGAACATTTGCAGTTAGATTCCCCACGTGATGGACTCTGATTATGGTGATGAGCTTCTGGAACCGCTACCGATGTGACCCCACAGCTGGCAAACAGACCATGGCTTAGATCTGCATTTTCGCCCCCAAAGCAGGATAACCTGCAATAAACGAAGTCAGCATTGAGCTGGTGAATGGGGCTGACCTTTTGTTCAAGAACAATTCAGGCAGAATTCTCTATTCATCTCAAAGCAGCAGCAGTGACTGTTCCAAACCTGCCATTAGCTTTTTATTCATCCTAACAGGTTTCTCTGTCCTCAGCAATCTTTCTGCGCCAGTCGAGGTCATTCACCTCTCCTCCTGCGTATCCAGAGCCCTCTCCCTTGCTAACTGCCCCCTTCCCAGGCCACCACGCTCATACAGGAGGCAGCTTGGCCTACTGTACTAGTGTGGGACAGGAATCCCAAAAGCCCTGAGCTCTGCCAGTTATCTGATTTGTGGCCCTGAGCTAGCCACTTGTTCTCTTTGTGCCTCAGTTTCCCAGGCAAGTGCTTGGAAGGTGAGGTCATGCTACGTGCTTTTACCCTGTTCAGCAGTCTGTAGTAGACCCCTAGCATGACATCACCCTTGTTTTTTACTCCTTTTATCTTTATCCAGAGACTTTGAACATATCTGTCTCCTGTTTCCACCTCAACCTCAGTCCAAGTATATATATTTTTAATATCTAAAGCAACACCTCCTCACTTTTTCCCCACCTATCCTTCCTAAGCAAGCTGTATCCTGCTATATTAATATTCCAGTCCAGTCATGTGTATTATCCCACCATCTGTGAGGTCATAGTTGTGTTTACCTACTAGCATTTCGAATTCTTCCTGCTTATTCCCCATACTTATTCCCCATACATCTACAAACAGGGAAATAAGGACAACCCAGGGAATTATAGACCAGTCAGTTTAACCTCTGTACCAGGAAAAATAATGGAGCAAATAATTAAGGAATCAATTAGCAAACATCTAGAAGAAAATAAGTTGTTAAGTGATAGTCAGCATGGATTCGTCAAGAACAAATCATGTCAAATCAACTGGATAGCTTTCTATGATGGGGTAACAAGCCTTGTGGATTGAGGGAAAGCAGTAGATGTGGTGTATCTAGACTTTAGTAAGGCTCTTAATACGGTCTCAGATCACCTTCTCATTAACAAACTAGGGAAGTACAACCTGGATGGAGCTACTATAAGATGGGTGTGAAACTGGTTGGATAACCGCTCCCAGAGAGTAGTTATCAATGGATCACAGTCTTGCTGGAAGGACATAACGAGTGGGACACTGCAGGGATCGGTTCTGGGTCAGGTTCTCTTCAATATTTTCATCCATGATTTAGATGATGGCTTAGAGAGCACACTTGTAACGTTTGCCGATGACACCAAGCTGGGAGGGGTTTCAAGTGCTTTGGAGGATATGATCACAATTCAAAATGATTTGGACAAACTGGTGAAATGGTCTGAGGTAAATAGGATGAAATTCAATAAAGACAAGTGCAAAGTTCTCCCCTTAGGGAAGAACAATCCGTTGCACACGTACAGAATGGGCCTAGGAAGGAGTACTGCGGAAAGGGATCTGGGTGTCATTGTGGGCCACAAGCTAAATATGAGTCAACAGTGCGACGCTGTTGCAAAAAAAGCAAACCCCGTTCTGGGACGTATTAACAGGAGTATTGTGAATAAGACACGAGAAGTAATTCTTTCGCTCTGCTCCATCCTGATTAGGCCTCAGCTGGACTATTGTGTCCAGTTCTGGGCGCCTCGTTTCAGGAAAGATGTGGACAAATTGGAGAAAGTCCAGAGAAGAGCAACACGAATGATTAAAGGTCTGGAACACTTGACTTACGTGGGAAGATGGAAAGAGCTGGGTGTGTTTAGTCTGGAAAAGAGGAGACTGAGAGGGGACATGATAATAGTTTTCAAATACCTAAAAGGCTCTTACGAGGAGGAGGGAGAAAAATTGTTCTCCTTAACCACTGCTGATAGGACAAGAAGCAATGGGCTTACATTACAGCAGGGGGGGCTTAGGCTGGACATTAGGAGAAAATTCCTCACTGTACCAAGCTGGGGTCTGTGGCACGTCCCCTGCGAATAGTTCTCTGCTCTGGGTTGATCCCAGGCTGCTTTCTCAGCAGCCACTGGCAGCCCCTGGCTCCCCATGGCTGGCAAAGCCTGACGTGTGACATCTCAGTGAGGGATGGCATCATCCGGCACCGGAGAACTGAATCCGTCTGCTGGCACATGGAAGAATTATCCCACAGGCCAGCATGGCGAGGTTTCCAGTTCCCCCCGCTGCGGGGGAGAACGGATGAGTTCCACGCCGCTCCCTCCCCGCTAGCGGAAGTGAATCACCGGCACCCACCAACGCAGGATCCTTTCTGCTCCTGTTGCTGGAGGGGCCCCGCAGCGGGGTTCGGTTGCTCTTCACACCCCTGCCTCCCTTGTCACACAGCCTCAGCGGCTCAGCAGGGTGATAATTACATTTAGTTCTAGCACAAACTCCCCTGAACCTGCTTTGTGCCCCTGCACTGTGCGCAGCTGGGGGTCTCTGTCTCTGCTGCTCTGTTCTATTCAGAGCCCACTCGGCCTGAAGCGGGGGCTCAGTCAGCCCTTGGTGGGGCAGGGAGCAGGAGATGCAACAAGAAACCTGATACTGACGCAGGGGGTGGGACTTGGGAGTCAGGGATATCTGGGATGCAGAGCTCAATTTATCAGGAATTAAGGAAGGGGCTAATATAATGAATGCCAATCAACATGGGTCGGGGGAAAATGGATCCTGTCGAACTAACTGGGTATTCTTTTTTGATGCAATGACGCGTTTGGTCTATAAAGATACTAGTGCTGAGGTGTACGTCCTTTGGTTACAGCTTGCCTGACTGCCCTGGGGTTCAGGGCAGGGGGCCCAGCAGCCAGGGGTGCCCTGGGGATCAAGGCTGAGCAGCCCAGCAGCCAGGGGTGCCCTGGGGATCAAGGCTGAGCAGCCCAGCAGCCAGCGGTGCCCTGGGGATCAAGGCTGAGCAGCCCAGCGGCTAGAGTCCATATGGATGCACTGGGGTTCAGAGCAGGGGGCCCCCTGGCCTGAGTCAGGGGGCCGCCATTGGCAGAGAGGGGCATGCCAGGGCTGCGGTAGGGGAAACTGGTCCCTCCCTACTCCAGCACCAGTGAACAGGGGACTACAAAGAGGGCAGTTTGAGAGGAGGAGCGAGGTGAGAGAGTGAACCGTGGGGTGAGTGAATGGCTTGACTGTGTGCTTGTCTTTCAGCGATTTCCGTGACTGTGTCGATTGCGATTGTGCGCCATTGTTCCCGGATCACGGATGCGAGCGGCAGCCTCTCAGAGCTCTAAGGCGGAGCCGTGATCAGAAATGCAGATCGAGATCGGCGCGTCCCCTCAATGTGGGGGGTTCCGAACCAGGATTTTCATTTGAAGCCATCAGGTCTCGCATCTTAGTAGCTGACGAGCAGGGCCAGATTTAGGGACAGGCCAAGTAAGCCATGGCGTAGGGCCTCTCATTAGGACGGGCCTCTAAATATGGCAGAGATAGCGAAGAAGATTTATCACAATTGAAATTGATACTGCAATAAGGCTTTTTGCATGATGTATGCTTTTTAGTTGTTTTTCATTTCATCCTTGCCATGTATTTATGCAAATATAACCGTTCATCATTTATTTTTTCCATTACCCTTTCTGTTATAATGTAATACACTTTTTTCTCTTTATTGTTATGGTCTGGGGCCTCTGAATCTTGACATTGCTTAGGGCCGCAGCATGTCTTAATCTGGCCCTGCTGACGAATGATACTGACATCCATCCACTCCCTGGGGCACCACCCAGTGAAAACTGGTGACGCCCTGTTAGGGGCCAGGGCAGGCTATCTCCCACAGCTTCATCTCTAGTCATTCATCCAGGCCAGATCAAGATGGCTCAAGGCCTGACTAGCGGAAGGCTCTCTTGAAATTTGCAGCGAGGCATGTTGGTGCTAGCAGAACACACTCGCTGCACCCCAGAGCAGGCTGCATCCATTCCACCTGCCCAATGGGAGGAGGACGAGGATAAAAGACGAAGGCCATGGCCGGCTCATGGCCAGTGGGGAGGAGGGCCTGAGAACCGTCCAGGTGCAGAAAGGCTTGTGTGGATGCCGGTGTCTGGGAGCAGTTGTATAATACAGGCAGAAAGAGAAAACGGAGCAGCTGGCAGAAAGACACTGCGAGGAGAGGAAGCGTTCGGGGTGAAATGAGGACACAGCTCATTAATGCCGCCCCCACGGTATGGCGCCCAAGCGGAGCGGCAGCCTGCTGTCCTCACCTCAGCCGACAGAGCTGGGGGAAGGAATGATTGTCCGGCTTGCTCAGTACAAAATAATCACCATCATTAGAGCTAATTACAGCTTCTACCGCACCTGTGCCGGTCACCCGAAAGGCCCCAACAGGCTGCACCAAGCAGCTGCCTAACTCTGCTGAAATTCAGCCACCTTCGCACACTCCTGAACGAGGGTGTGCCTCTCGAGACAGACAGCACCTGCCTCCTGCTGGGACCAGCAGCCCAGTTCAGCGGACAAAGAACTCAGGAACAAATGGAAGGGTTTATGCTGGAGCAAAGGCTCAGATGGAAAGACAAGGAGGCTGCTTGCCCAAGTGCTAAAAGTTAAGAGGCCAAGTTCCATCCCTGGTGCATCTTCATTGACTTCTGGAGAGCTATACCCAGTGGGATTTGGATCACTCCCTGGCTCATGAACCCCTTGGCCTCTATCCAAAAGGCCAGGGAAAGGGGAAAGCCCTTGGTCGATAACAAGTAATGACTTGAGAAGACCCTGTTGATGCTTCCTGGCAGGTAGCCTTGAGCTGCACACCAGCTAACCCTGCGCAGTGAGGAGTGATTGCAGCGCGGGACAGCAACAGAGGGGAAGGGCAGAATTCCTACCGTGTTTCTGGCCAAGAGCCAGGATTTCGTCTTGGAGGTCTATGTCTAGACTGCGAAAAAACCCCGCAGAGCGTCTCAGAGCCCAGGTCACCGGACACAGGGTCATGGGGCTCACACAACAGGGCTCAAAGCAGCAGTGTAGATGAAGCCCAGGTTCTGAAACCCAGCGTGGGGGGAGGTTGCAGAGCCCAGCTGCCTGAACGGCTCCATTGCTATTTCTAGCCCCACAGGAAGAGCCCCCGAGCAGGAGGCTGTGAGATGAGACTCCCTGCTATCGGGTGGGGAGGGGCGTGCAGTGTAGACATGCCTTTAACGTCTCAGCAGACACAAAGGAAATGGAAGGCAGCGTACTCTTTGGCCTCTCGTCTTTACAGGGTCATAATTGCTGCCAGCAGAAATCTCCTTGGGTGCATCTACACTTGTAAATTAAGTCGACTTAAGCTTGCTTAAGTCGACTTAATTTACTCTGCAGCTACACTACAGTTTTCTTAAGTCAACTTAAGCAGCGGCTTAAGTCGACTTAAGGAAAAGTCAAGTCAACTTTCTAAAACCTCGTTTTAAGTTGACTTTTGGCTTAAGTCGACTTTCTAAAGTCAATTTAAGCCAGTATAGACGTGGAGTAGCCCTAAGTCGGCTCTAAGTCAACTTAAGGGGCTCTCCAGGACTTCCCCACTGCCCTCCCTGCCAGGGTGGCTGGCACAGGGGGAGCCTGGTATGCCCCCCCACAGGGCACGGCAGAGCCCTGCCCACCCTGCCCCTATGCCCTGCCAGGGTCCCTGTCCCCCTTTGCCCCATTGTACCCAGGTACAATGGGGCAAAGGCTGAGCACCCTGGCACTTGGCAAGGAGTGCCCCCCCTGCCACCCTGGACCAGTCCCAGGCCCACCTAGTCCCTACAAGTCGACCTAGAAGTCCAGTGTGGATGCTCTAGGTCGACTTTGTAGGGCCCCCTCTAAGTCGACTTAAAATTTAAGTGTGGACATGCTAAGTCGACTTAACAAAGTCGACTTAAAGTAGACCTAAATTTACAAGTGTAGACACAGCCCTTGTGCTTTGGGATGGACTGGAGAGGGCAGGTTTTGATAACCTGACATTGAGAAAACTCAGCGCTTCGGAAGCTGAGGGTAAGAGGTGGCAGGGTGATTCACTAACCATGCCTCTCAGCTGCCGTATTCACTCGGGCCTGTCCTGTTCCAACATGTCCACCCCATGTTTTTGGCTGGAACGCACTAGAATACCTCCCTCCCCCCGCCCCCCAGCTCTGACTTGAGAACCTGGAGTACTAGGACCCATTTACCTGGAGGAGAGGACATCCCTCTTTGCATTGTCTGAGAATAAAAAGCCAGCAAGTATCTGCACTGTATGTGAACGCAACCACGTTATCCTTCCGTGCTGTGCTTTCCCGTGGAGTCTGCAAGTTCCGTCCCATTCATTGACTGACATGCAATGGACTATAAACTAAACAAGGACAAGGAAAAGATGTCCACTGCCCATGACCCGGGAACACTGCACTGAACGAACTGTACGGCACGCAAAGAATTCCCCTAGTATCTGGTGAAAAGACAGGACACAGGGGGTAGGAATAAATACGGTCAGTTTTCAGAATGGAGAGAGGTCAACAGTGGGTCTGTACTGGGACCAGTGCTGTTTAACAGATTCATAAAAGATCTGGAAAAAGAGGGGGGTATGAGAGAGGTCTGTATAATCATGAACGATGTGAAGAAAGTGAATAAGGAAGTGTTATTTACACATTTTCGTAACACAAAAGATTACCCAAAGACATCAATAGGCAGCAGGTTTAAAACAAATAAAAGGAAATACTTCTTCACCTAACTGTGGAGCTCACTGCCAGGGGATGTTGTGGAGGCCAAAATTATAGCGGGGCACAAAAAAGAACTGGACAAGTTCCTGGAGGAGAGATCTATCAATGACTACTAGCCAAGACGATCGGGGATACAACCCCACGCTCTGGGTGTCCCGAGCCTCTGATGGCCAGAAGCTGGGAGTGGATCACTCGATGATTGGCTGTTCCGTTCATTCCCCAAAACACCGGTCATTGTCAGAAGATGGACTGAGCCAGTATGGGCCTTCTTATGTTCTAGAGATAGGGAGAGGAAATCCTCTTCTGGTACCTATATAGTACGGTGATTTGTCTACTAGACAAAAGATAGGCCGATAATTAACAGTAATAAGAAGTGGTTTCATACCATGATGACTCAGAAGCTGTGCTGATAAATTGTACCTGGGAAATGTTGATTCTCCCGGCTCTGAGCGGTGCTCCACAAACATGCGCAGTAGAAGGGCAGCAGGGCATATGGACGTTACTCACATCCTGCAGGTGGAATGGAGTAGTCCAGCTCTCACAGGTCAAGACAACTGCATCTTTATTTCCCTTAGTGGTCCAGCAAGGCCCCCGCCCGCAGACTGCCAGTTTCCCCGAGGGTGTTCCCTGTGCTCATACGTTCAGCACAGCTGCAGCTCAGAACTGATACTGTGACTGATGGGCCTCCGTAGGCCAAAGTCTTTCCCACTCTTCCCTAAGGACCACCTGGGACCAGAAATAATCCTGTCCGTTGGCTCCATCAGAAAGGAGGACTGGAGCCAGGCTAGCTTCCAAAACTCCTTTCTTGATCTGCGGCTCCCTGGAGAATCAGTCTGACGTGGTATATACAGTGCTTTGTTGTGATGGTACGCGGGGGGGTACGCCGGCACCTTTTCCGCAGGCCCCTTTGCCCAGCTGGGGGGCGGGGTCAGCAGGGCAAGAAGGGGGTGGGAGAGGCATTTTTCAAATTTACTATCAAGAGATGAGTACTGGGGCCTTTTTTTACAAAAAATGCACTGGGTATACTTGACCTCTTCAGGGCTGGTATTTCTCTAGAGACACTATGAGTAAATCTGCCTGATCACCTCCTTCGGCTCCCTATTTGCCCATCCCATGGAAATTCATACAACCCTCAAATAACACACAGACCACTGGCTTTTAATACAATGGTTTCCAAAAATATTAAACTCATAGACTCATATTGTATGTCTACACTTGCTAAAGTTAGTTAGAATTAACTTAATTAATCAACTTAATTAAACTTAGCAAAATTTAGTTCGAATTAGCGAATTGCATTGAGTTCAATGGGCCGGTTAGTTCGAACTAAGCAATTAATTCGAAGTAACATGGCCACATTGGTTAATTCAAACTAACTAGTTCGAATTAACCCTTAGTTCAAATAGCATATTCGAATTTATTAGTTCGAATTAAGGAAGCCCTTAATTCGAACTAATGAAAGTCTAGTGTAGCCATGGCTTTAGTTAGTTCGAATTAGGCTTCCTTAATTTGAACTAACTTGCTAGTGTAGACATAGCCATAGACTTTAAGGTCAGAAGGGACCAGTACGATCATGTCGTCTGACCTGCACAATGCAGGCCTCAAGACCTCACCCACCCACTCCAGCAATAGGCCCCCAACCTATGACTGAGTTATTTACCTCCTTAAATCAGGATTTAAGGACTTTAAGATACAGAGAATTCACCGGTAGGTGAGCCATGCCCTGTGCTACAGAGGAAGGTGAAAAACCCCCAGAGCCCAGGCCAATCAGCCCTGGAGGAAAATTCCTTCCCAACCCCAAATATGGCGATCGGGGACTCTCGACAGGCCTGGGAATGTTTGTCCTCCAAGGCAGAGTGTTTCGGTTGGAGCCCCGCTGCCTCACCCCAGAGACACCCTATTGCTACCTAGGGTACATGAACCCTCCTGCCATAGGCATGAAGGCTTGTTGGTGATATTTTCCCTTACCGTGCGCCCCATAATCCGACCCTGACCATTGAGACTGCCTGCCCCGCCCTGCCTGAGGGCCGGGGCCTGTGTTTATATAAAGACTCGCCCTTCCCAAGGCTAGAGGCTGCTGCCTGCGCCGCCCAGCCCACGGGGTGGGAGACCTCCCATTCACACCCCTGCCGAAGCCAACAGAAAATGTCTCATTATTCCAGTACGAGATGGAGCTGTCTGTTTGTGCCAGATGTCAGAGCTTTATGCTGCCGTGGAACCATGTCTTTGATCTGTTTCAGCATCTTGCCAAACTCAAGGCATGTGAGCAGCTGGCTCCTTCCTCACTCCCACACCACCTGCCCTGGGAAGGACTCCCTTCTTGAGCAGTTCCACTGGAGAAGCAGACTGGCAGGTTTGTCTTGTTTCTTGGATTCATGTTTCCTTCCATGGAATCCATTCCTGTAACAACCAACTAGTGTTGCCAGGAAAAAGACCTGACAGAGGCCCTGTATGCACTACAGCCGTATTGTGCGGTGAGGAGCTTTACCGCACAATAAGGCTGCGAGCGTGCAAACTGAAATGTTGCTTGTTGAGCGACAACTGCCCTCTTGCCGCGCAACAGGTAAACCACCCAGACGAGCGTGGTAACGCTTACCGTGAATCATCTATCGCGCAATAGAGTGTGTGTGAACACTCACTGCATGTTAGACAGCCTCCAGAGCAGGAAATTGACAAGTAGCCGCTGCCAGGGTTGCCAGCTCCCTAGTGGCAGTGGAGCTTGAGCAGAACTGGAATTTATATGCAAATTTGACTCAGTTGCCTTGGGGTTAAACAGGGACTACGGATTCTTCTCTCAGTACAACAGGTGATTTGACCTCACCTTCCTCTATGTGCTGTTCCCCAGTGTTTGAATCCTAACACCTGTTCTGATTTGCTGTTACAGCCTGACCTGATCCCATGTCATACACTCCCCTGCATTTAATTTCCTCCCATTCTGTAAGTTTCCCATCTTCAAAGCGTCTGACGAAGTGGGATTTTCTCCCACGAGAGCTCATGCGATAAATAAATCTGTTAGCCTTTAAAAGTGCCACAGGACTCTGTTTGTTTCTCTGCAATAGAGGAACACGGCTACCCCTTTGGAACTTGGCTATTAGATGTACGTTTTCCAGGCCAGAGGTTCCACATCATGTCTGTGCAGCACTTAGCCCATGGGACCCTAATCCCAGCTGCAGACAAACCTGTGGCTAGGATGGTTTAGTCGGGGTTGGTCCTGCTTTGAGCAGGGGTTGGACTAGATACCCCCTGACGTCCCTTCCAGCCTTTCTCTTCTATGATTTTATAGGCACTGCTGGAACAGAATTAAATAACAGCTCCCTCTCAACCCTCCCACCTGGACTCCTAGCTCCAATTGTTTGTATTTTATGTTATTTAAAGCTCTTTGCAAGGCAGACACCTTGAAATGTTCTTTTGTAATGAAAGCTGAGATGCAGCTTTCCAGAACCTAAAGGGAGTCCCATTACCATGGGACTGTACAAGCCCCCATGAGCCCTCTCTCTCTCCGCAGGGAAAGAATGTAAATGTCTTGGACGGCTGGGATGGGGAATGAATGACCAAGCAGGGTGGCCAACAGTGATGACTGGAATTGAACTACTTATTACACCCACGAATCTGTGCACGCAGTGAGTCCATGAAAAACACATTTGTTTTGCTCTTACTCTGTCCTGCATACTGGATCCCTGCCGCTCCCCGTTTGTTTGTTTCTGGAAGAACGTGGGCTCAACAGAGCTACCATTAAGTGGATACAGAATTGGTTAAGCAATTGAAAACAAAGAGTAACTAGGAAAGAAATGATGTTGGGTTGGAGGGAGGTCTCAAGTGGAGTTCCACAGGGACCTGTTCTGGATCCAATGGTATTTAATATATTTATTAATGACCTGGATGTAGGAATATAGAGCATGGTGATCAAGTTGGCAGATGACACACAGCTAGGGAGAGGTTTCCAATGCCTTAGAGGATAGACAAAAATTTAAAGGGATCATGAGAGAAGGGAGAACTGGACAATAGATAACAAAATGAAATTCAACATAGACCAGGCCTTTTTTTTTGACGGTATGCACCGGTACTGTGTACCGGCACCTATTTTGAGCTCCTGTCCCTGGCCGGCCCCACTGCCCAGCTGGGGGCCAGGGTCAGCAGGGGAAAGGAGCAGGTCTCCTTTCCCCTGCTGACACTCCCCCCACACACATTGCGCCCCCGCCTTCCAGTGAACCACTCTTGCCAACTGAGTACTCGCACCTTTTTTTCTTAGAAAAAAAGCTCTGAAAAAGACAAATGTAAGGTGTTTACTTAGGGAAGAAAAACCTAATGCACAGGTACAGAGTGGGGGTGTAGTACCCAACGGAAGACCCTGTGATGCGACAAGCTTTAGTAGATGGTGTTTGCCATGAATTAGCCCTGACCAAAAGTTAATTTTGTGTATAAGCAGAACAGAGCTGGTACTGATCAAGGACGTCCCTTGCTCCCACTAAGTAGCAGATGTAACTTGCAAGCTCTGTAAAACAAGATAAGACCAGGGCAAAAATATGTTGTAAATAAGTGTGGAAAAACACCAAATGTGCATGCCTTCTATCCACTTAGTAAGCTCAAAAGGTATAAGAAGCTGGCTAATCTCCCCCTCCCCCCGCCAATTGGAAACACGTCGTCGGGGCAACTGCTATGTTCGCCGCCATGAGTCACCGCTCCCCATGCTCCATGCCCACAGTTGTTTAACTGGGGTTCCTGTCTGCTGAAGGGGCGTAATCATTGATGTTTTCCTATTTCTTTGCTTTCTTGTCTGTATTTTTAATAAATGCAGTTTGCTGTTATCTTTTATCTTGTTTCCCGGTGTTGTGCCTACCAAACTGATCGAACCTTAGGGCCTGAGCTATAGGTTATTGCCAGGATCCTGTAACCTGCTTGTAACAGGGGGAAAACTGGGTTGGCAGCAGTATTGTGGTGGATCACTGCCTCAACATGAGTCAGCAATGCAATGCTGTTGCAAAAGAAGTAAATGCAGTTTTAAGTTGAATTAACAGAGGCCCAGCATGCAAGTCATGGGACGTGACAATACCACTCTGCTCGGCGCTGGCTAGGCCTCAGCTGGAGTACTGTGTCCAATTTTGGTCACCAATGTACAGAAATGATGTAGAGAAACTGGAAAGGATCCAGAGGCAAGTGACAAAGATGGTCAAAGGGATGGAACACAAGCCATAGGAGCAAAGGCTGAAGGACCTGGGTATGTTTAAATTGGAAAAGAGGCATTTAAATGGGGACATGATAATCTTCAAATACTTGAAAGGCTGCCATAAAAAAGATGGAGAAAAGTTGTTCTCTCCTGCCACAAAGGCAAAGTGTTCACACTGCAGCACAGTAGATTTAGATTAAATCTCAGGGAAAACTTCCTAGCTGTAAGAACAGAAAGACAGTGGAGCAGATGGCCTTGGGAAGTCATGGAAGCTCTTTCACTGGAGGTTTAAAGAGAAGGCTGGGTGGCCTCCTGTCTTGGATGGGCTAGACACAACAAACCCTGATCTTGGCAGGAGGTTAGACTAGGATGGTGACCAGGGATTAACGTAAATGGTACGCACGTATGCACACAAACTTAAAATTCCTAAAGCGTACTGAAAATTTCCCCCAAAGATGCACATGAGTACTAGCATAACCCACACAGCCTTGAGCTCACCCACCCCACCACCCATCAGAAACCCCCCCCCCCCCCATGTCCCCAGCCCCTGCCACCAATGCCCCACCCACCCTACCCCCCGCAATGGCTGGCAGGGCCTGGACCGGATCTGAGCCCAGCTGCCACAGCAGTTAAATGGCGTTGATATGGGTCATGTTTTGCATACCAGTGTTGTTTGTGCTCACACAACAGACCATATGTCTGTGGAGATGAAACACAGTTTGTGTTCTAGCGGCATTTCTCAGCAATATCAAATTTCTGTTTTAATTGGTGAGAGTACGAGTTTAAGTAAACTTTCTTGTCCTGTAATTTACTTGCACATAACTTTCGATGCAAACATTGGTCCTGTTACATTTTTTCTTGATCTGATTGAACTAGGCAGCAATGATGCTGATGGCGTAGTATTAGCTTTGCTGCAGTGTTTGACACCACATGGGTTCATGGAGGAATTTCTCAAGGATAATTGCATTGGTTTAGGTGTAGATGGAGCCTCTGTCATGTTAGGCAGTAAGGCTGGTGTTTGCTGCAAAATTAAAAACATGGTTTCCACTTTTGATAAGTTGGCATTGTTTTAATCACTGGTTGGAATTGGCCGTGGCTGATATTATCAGACGCTGCAGTGAAGTTAACCACTTGAAATCATTCGTGGATTCATTGTATGCTCTGTACAGTCAGTTGCGGAAGTGCTTGCTGACTGTGAGAGTGGTCTGGAAGTCCAGCTTAATAAGATTGGATGTGTACTTGATGCATGTTGGGTTGCCTCTAGCTGCCACACTGTACGAGTTGTTTGGCAGTCATATGCAGCCCTCCATAGCCACTTCTTGAAAAAAATCAACTGATTTCTCACTAGAAAGGAAAAATAAAGCAAAGTTTGCTGGCATGGTAAAAAACCTGGAGAATCCAGTTTTTGTTAAAAACTTGGATCTCACGCTTGATGGTCTGGAGGAACTTGCAGACCTGTCCTTAGGGTTGCAAAACTCTGATGTAACATTATCTACAGCAAGTAAGTTGATTAGTCGACAAGTTCAGGTGTTTTTAGCTCACAGAGAGTGTGATTCAGAGCTCTACCAAGAGGCTTGTGAGGCGATTGCTGAGGTTGCTTTAAAGGTGTATGTGTAAACATGTCTGTGAATGCTGGCAAGCAAATTGAAATTTCTAAATGTCAGTTTTACCAGGCCTTCGCAGACTCTATGAATGCTAAATTGTTGCCAAACTCAGAGAAATGTCTTAGCAGTGCTGTTGAAGCACTTGACCCATCACATTTCACTATAGAGCTGTCACCGGAATTTGGTGAAAGTGACATGAAATGTTTGTGTTCCAAGTTTGGCATTGCGTTTAATGAAGTGAAATGTGCATATCAGGACTATACAGATCACAATACTCATTGTGTGATGCAGTGTTTGCTAGTTTGTGACAATAATTGCTATAGACATAAACGCAATATAAAATTATAACTATGTTTATGGAGTGATAACCAAGGCATACGGTACTAAGAAGTGGTTGCATATGCCTACTTGGGCTGGGACCCGCATGTGCATGTAGGGGGCCTGGACAACATGGGAAGGGGCCTGGAGATTAGGAAGGTTCCGGGGCCTGTCAAATTATACTTTAACCACTGTTTCTAACCCTGTGAATCCATGATTCTCCCATCTGTTGTGTCTTGGCTTCAACGAAGGCCCCTGTCCTGCAATGAGTGGGTGGAGGTTAGTGGGGCTCTATGACGATGCAGGGTCTGTCCGTGTGTGTGCCGTGGGAGGATTGGGGCAGGAATGTTCTTTCACTAGAAGTCTACACAACACTTAACACACTGGGGCTCCACACAGGATGGAAAAAGCAGGTAGATGGGAATCCACAGATATCTCTGCTTGAACAGAGAATTTACTAGGGATTATAGCAATGTCCCAAGAGAGCTGATGGTCACACATTTATTCTCATGAAGCAGTTGTTCTGCTCTGTGCAGGTTCTTCTCTCACTTTCCGTACCACAGGCTCCGAGTGCCTTCCAGTGGGCTCTGAGCAGTGCGACGACCGTGCGGTCGCCTCTTTCCCTCATTGTCTGGGGGGTTGTGTGTGTAGCGAATGCGCTAGTTTGGTGGGCTGGGTTTCCAAAGCCTACACGCTGTCCTGCAGCTCGGCGAGGGAAGGCCGGTTGAAAAGACGCACCCAGCACTTGGAGCACAAAAAGGCTTGTGCTGGCCCTTAGCTCCTGCGAGCGTTTGTTCCAGTCTCAGCCCTGCCCCGAGCACGACTCATCCTTGGGGTTGAAAAGCCCACTGTGGCCACGGAGAAACGTTGTGGCCGTGGGCCTCGCCCCACGGCTTTCGGTGACCTCGTTCCCCCGCCCTGCGAAAGCCCCACTTTGGTGTGCCCGGCCCGGAGCCCGAAGCCTGCTCCTCTGACAGGCCCACTGCCAGGCTGGGCCAAGCCGGGCGTCCGGTCTGCACCAGTGCAGCTCTCTATTTATCTGGCCTGGGCAACCAATCACAGCCAGCCACTGGGGGCTCCACAATGACATCATTCCTTCGCTTGTGATGTCACAGGGACCCATTTCCTCCCCCTCTACTGATGTCACAGTGATGTCACAGGGCTTCCAGAAGATTCCCCAGGGATTCCTCCTAGATGCCTGTTTCAGGAGCCAATGAGAAAGCGCAGGGCGGGTTTGAAGGAATCTGATTGACCAATGAGCAGACGCTGTGGGCGGTCCTGGGTTTCTCCGACCAATGAGAGCGGACCGAAGGGGGGGGGGCCCTCCATATCGTGTGACCGATATGGAAATGGACCAATCACACCCGGGAAGGGGTAGGCCCTCCGGACTGTTTATCGAGGCGGCACATCTGCGAGCCGCCCCTTTCCGTCCAGACCAATGAGAGTGCAGGGAGCCGGGATTGGCAGCCCCGGTGGCCAATGGAGTTTCGAAGGCCGGCTGCGGGCCGGTGGGCGGGCAGGTAGGTTGCTATGCGGGGGCGGGTCCTCCCGGCACGTCACGGCCCGGCTGGCGGGGCTGGGAGGGATCCTCAGTGCGAGCGGCGGCCCGGGACAGCGGGAGAGAGCGGTGAGTGCGGGCCCGGCGCGGGGCGCCCCGGATCGGGGCCGGTATCTGCTCCCTCCCGGCGCCCCCCCCGGCCGGGAGTCAGGGCCCCCCCGCCCCCCCCCCCCGGCGGGGGGTCGGGGCCCCCCCCCGGGGGCCCGGCCGGGAGTCAGGCCCCCCC
>ML686114.1:82051-98042 GCA_007922175.1 Pelusios castaneus
GGGGGGGCTCCGGGGGCTGCGCGTGTGGGAACCGCGGTGACTCACTCGCTGTAGTCATGACATTTCTGGGTGGTTACTCCAGGCTGGCAGCCAGCCGGGCACTGGTGGCTCTGCCTGCCCGCTGCATCTCACTGAGGCATCAGCCTTACCAAACTTGGGCTTGGGGTGGTTGGCTTCGGCTGTGCTGACTCCCGTCGCTGACATGCCAGCTATTCTGCTCTTCTGGAGCCGCATGGAGAGGTACTTCTGTTTAATACTGCGCTGATTCGCAGACTGCTTTATTTCCAAGGGGTAGAAACTTTTTTTTCACTTGTAAACTCTTGTGCCGTTCGGGTCGGGTCTGCCTGTGTGGTGCGGGTCGTGCGTTCCTAGGTGAATCTGGGGCTTTCCCTGCCCTGCCTCACTGATCAGCGTGTAATCGGTTTCCTTTTTCTCTTCATGAAAGAACAATTGTTCAGCCAGTGTGAAATTGTCCCCCAGTCTAAAGCACTGGTTGTCTCTAGAATTTAGCAGTTTGTGGGGACGGGACGTCGCACATTGTTTGAGGCTTTTGCTTGTTGTTGGGTTTTTTGCTAACTTCCAAATCTTTCTGGGCATTTCACGTCTAAACGTGCAAAGTGCCCAGGTGGTGACCTCGAGCACTCAAGCGAACGGTGCGGTGCGGTGTCAGCTCACAACTGAGGACAGTAGGGAATTGATGCCGGCAAGGACTTACATTTCACAGGTAATATTTTCTCAGGTGAGGGGCGAAGCCGCGGTCTGTGCAGTGAGCCCAGGTTGTCTGTGAAATGCCCTACAGCAGAGGTGGTTCTGACTGTGTGGTTTGTCGAGAGGGTGCCCATGGTTTATTACCCTGCGATTGGCTTTTTACCCCAGAGATCCAGAATGACTGAATTTCCTCTCTCTGTTACTAGTTGCCTGTTGTGGGAGCAATACACATATGCGGTAGGTGACTGCTAAGCCGTTCTGTGCTGTCCAGACTGATGCCACGGTGATGTGAGCATTAGAAATGCATGGGCATTTGGAGAGTCCCTCTGTTCAGAAAGGCAGAGTCCATGAGCTCCTTTTGGCTCAGGGAGAAGGGGCAGCGCAGGCTAGCAGCGAGGGGAAACAGGCATGTGTTGAACCCGGAGACTTAAAGGGGAGGACAAATGGTTAATGTGACTGTCTTCTGACGTAAAAAGTGTCACTGTCCTAGATTTCTCTGTCTCCAATTTGTCCTTGGGGTAAAGTGGCACGGGCACAATTAATTTCTGGTGAAGCCAGGAGCCAGTGTATTCCCCGCTCTCGATACATCAGTCCTCTCCTCTAGTGGTGACTGTATTTAAGAAGCTAAAGGCACGGAGGTAGAGCAGCATAGCTGCAGTCCTAGAGCCACCTCATCCCTTCTGAGGCCAGTTGTAAATGACAAGGATGTCGGAGCTGACTAACAGAAGGGTCTGCAGGAGTTATGCCTGACGAATTGCAGCCTGAACTGTAAGGACCAATGCTCTTTCGGTCCAAGCAAGCAGCAAGACACCAATTAGGGAGAATTACTGCTTGTCAAGTGACTTCATTGAATGGTTTCTTCCCCGTTCTGTAACGGGAGGGGGTTGCTTAGCACTGCTTAGCACACAAAGGAAAGCTTTTTCACCAAGCATGGAGGCTGCTTTCTGAACCACTCAGCTCACTGTTTCCAGAAGCCAAACCCTTCCATCCTTCCCAGCATAGACCCACGTTGGCTGGTCTCCGAACACAGCCCAGCGAGGGTCCAGAGCTGTTCCACTGAATAGGAAACGCCTCATTCTTTATTAAGGAATCTCTTCTATGCTGTCAGAGATCAGCGATTGTAGAGCTGAGTGCCTTTGCTTTGAGTGAATCATTCTCTTCTCTCCATCCCGTACCACCGCCCCTTCCAGACGAGAAGTCTCGCACTGCCAGTATCAAAGGTTGAAGAATTGGTTGCCGGTTTGATGTTTAAAATAAAGTTAGAGCCTTTAAAAATGAGCGCTTGGACTCTGAATGTGTTTGTAAAGTTTCGGTAAGTCAGATTTCCTGTCTCATGCTTGTGTACCCTCCATAAATACTCATTAATGAAGACAAATGTGTTACAAGCTGAAGAGCTCTCCATCACCACCCATCTTTGTCTTGTGAACAGGTGTCGTCATGTAGTCGCAGAATCAGAAGTTAGAGATGGAAAATCTCATGACATCATCCATCCATATAGGATTGTTGCTTTACATGACTGTCGCAGGATGATTATATCAAATGACTAATATCCAGTTGGCTCACCGACCTGCAGGTAGCATCTGATGCCATGCTAGAGGCTGGGGCCAAGGTTTTCAAAAGTGGCTAGTGATTGGAGGCATTTCAGTTTTGGGATCGCCAGCTAGAAACTCCTTAAAGATGCCTGATTTTCAAGGACTTCATGAAAATCAATTCACCTTACAGTGTCTAGCAGGGACCTGAAATTGGTAGTCCATTTTGAAGATCTTGGCCCAGAGGCTGGCTGATTCAGAGAGAATTAAATGGAACCTAGAAAGTGAGATCTAGCAGGATCTGACAGAAGAGCCGTGGAAACACACAGCTGATTCGGGGAGGGTGGGAGGAGAGCTAAGACAGTATCAGAGTCGTGTTTTATCAAAGCACACGTGCAGTATCACGTCAGAAACGTGGGTAACCCACTGAGAGATTTTACAATGTTCTCTGAGATTGGTCATAGAACCGCTTCTGCTCTGGACTCCTTTCTGGGGAAATCTCTGCTGGCTGCTTTTTCTCAGATGCCTTGCTTGAAAAAGTCTCTCTCAGCATGGGCAGCAGTCAGACAAAAGACTTATAGCTTCAAAAGCTGCTGCACATTTTCTTTTTCCTCTTCCCCCCAACCTGAGGCAGGGAGTTGAGGAAGGCAGCCACAATGCGAGTAGATCATGATGATTATCTAACAAATAAGTTTATTGCATGACCCGTAAATCCTTCCCCATGCTTTGCATCCTACCAGATCCTTTCAGTGCAGCACTGTAGGAGCAGAAGAGAAGCTGGCTTTATTCGATAGCCTTTCTTAGCCGTCAGGCAGCCTGTATGGGTGGTGCAGGAACTGTGTGGGTAAATACATATTTATGGAAACAGGAGTGCTTGAGAGAGCAAATCAATATATTGGCCAGGCCTCAGGGACTGGTCACTGGAACCCTCCTTTTATTTTGTTTCTTTAACTTCTGTCAGAGACAGGCCGAAAAGATCAGTCTTATTTGGCAGGGTATTTCCCTCCCCAGAGTAGGAGCGAAAGTCCTGTACTTTGTTTTCCACTAATCCAGAGGTGAGCGTACTGAAACAGACTGGGTACAGACTAATAGCATCTGCAGTTACAGCAACTGAAAGAAAATTCAAGGCTTTCGATCTTTATGCTTCAGGGCATAGGTTGATCCTACTTCAGGGGTCAGGAAGAAATTTGCCGTCTGTCCGTGTGGCTTGCTTTTGCTTGGTTAGGTGCATAATGGGAGGTTTGTCTTCCTCTGAAACATCTGGCACAGCCCACTCAGACTCGCTGATCATTGGCCTGTTTATTTGATTTCTTTGTTTTGCAGTAGTGCCTGGGAGCCTCAATCACAGACCAGGACCCCAATGCAGTAAGCACGGTACAGACACAGCAGAAGGCCGCTCTCTGCCCCAAGTAACTTCCAATATACGTGTAAGATGGAGACAGATGCTTGGCACAAGGGAACAATAAGACAAGGGTCTGTCTGTCTACACTGGGAGCTGAAGGTGTGAATTTCAGGGTGTGGAGGCATCCAGGCACTGAAAAGGGAAGCGTAGCTGGAAAGGCAAGAGGCAGAGCCCCTGAATACAGACGTGGACAGCGTGGCTAGCCCCTCCTGCCACGACACTGCTCTTTTGTAGCACGCTACCTTGATCAGGGCTAGCGCAGGTACGTCTCTGCACGCTGGAGTTTGTCTCCCCCGGAAGAGTAGCTGTACCTGAGATTAGACAGGTGGGGACTTAGCACACCAGCTTCCTAATCGTTGGCAAGTTTGTCAGAGGTGTCGGGGCAAAGGAGGGTTTGAAGGTGTCGTCTGAAGGAGGACACAAAGTGATGGAGAGAGCCTGGCAAGTGTTGGGAGCATGGCAGAAAGCAGGAAGGAGCTTGTTTGAAGATTTAGGAAGACTGGCTTCCCTGGCCAGTCAGAGATGGTGGGGGTAAGCCGAGAAAGGCCAGGAAAGTGAGGCAGGTTCTCGTGTTGGTGGGACAGAGGAGGGCAGCCAGCAGATGTGAGCAGAGGAAGACTGTGTTTCGCGAAGCCAAAAGATAGGATGTTTTGGTAATTTAATCACAAGAGCCCCAGACAAGCGTTCACCGGTGTGTTTCGCAGACGCTCTGGTGGGGCAGCGCCTGCGTACCTGGGAACACCCGCTTTCAGCTCAGTCTCCAGGCCAGTGGGGTTCCCCCTTAGAGAGAGAGAGCAAAGCCTGAAGAGCTGTCAGCTGAGTCTCAAAGGCCCCATGGGGAAGGGGCAGAGCCTGTGTGGGTTTTGAATGCAGGTGCTGTGAGCACAGAAGCAGGCTGGCATTTAGAAGCCGGGCTTGGGAAATGCTGTGGGATGCTCTTTACGCCCCCAGAGGCTCCAACAATAGAGCTCCCACGCTACGTGTGTGCAGCCCTGACGGGCTGGGTGTGCTTCCAGTGACTGCTGCTGTGCAGATGGGAGAAATATTGCCAATAGAGCCGATTAATGGGAAATGGTTAGTTCTGCATGAACATCCTCGCTCGCCTTCCTCACTCAGGAACGGGAATGCGCTCTGCAGGGAGCAGGGCGTTGGGAAGAACTGCACCTGGCTGAGCCTTTGCCTAGATCTCTGAATCTGCTCTCATCCCCTCCAGCGACTCTCCCGATTCCCCGTGAACCTGACAGCCTTTGCCTGGCCCTGGCCCTCTCCCGGGTCCCATGCTGCTAGGTGTCCTGGCTTCACTCTGCCTGCCTTTCATGGAGAAAGTGAGTCCGCTGTTTGTGGCTGACATCCCCGTGTCAGGGGATGGGACTTGAAAATCCCAGTAGCCCGAGGCATGGCTGGCTTCTTGCAACATTATTCGGTAGTACTGACTCTCTGTGTCGCCTAAGCCAGGCTAGAAAACACTTTAAAAATAACCTCCCCCCATCACAAGATATTTCTGTCGAACGGCTTCATCCCTTGTCGTCTTTAAATACAAATTACAGTTCTTGCGTGGGGAGCAGCACTTATCCCCAGATGAACGCCAATCACTTCGCAGAACAAAATGTTCCAAGTTCCTTTAAGGTGAAGCTCCACAGCGCACCAGCCCTTCGCTTTTCGCTCGCTCTTAGCACTGAGGCAAATGGCCACTTTTTAAGTTCTGCTTCTTCTTTTTTTTTTTTTAACATTAGAAATGTGTGCTCCTGGTTGTCTCCTTCCCTGGAGACCCCGTGCATGTGGAGTGCGCTTCTGTGAAGCTGTGAGCCAAGCTGCTGCCCTTTATCCAGGCAGCGGAGGGGATGGGGCGGCAGAATTTAGACTTCCTCCCCCATATCCCCACACCTATTCCAAAGTGGGAAAAGCTCCGTTCACGTGACTAACAGCCACGCAGTAGGACTGTACTCTGCGCTGACTTCATATCCATGAACATCACACCCATCTCAGGTGCTGATGCCCATTTTACAGGTTGTGAAATTGAGGTGGAGAGAGGAGTAGCCGCGTGGAAAGTAGCCCACAGGACCTGTCTCCAGAAGCCCTGCTTTGACCACTTGACACTCGGAAAGGTCTGGCAGGATCTTGACTAGATCCCTAAGGTTGTTCGGGCGGGTGCGAGACTAACGGGAACGGATCGTGGCTGGCGATGGGAACGTGAGCTTGGTGGGGGACAGGTTTGCTGGTTCCCAGAGGTGTTTGATGTAGGGCACTGCTGGCACGACTGAGCATTCTCTGTCTCCTTTCAGGAACAAAGATTCGACCGCAGGCGGCGGTGCAGTCATGGGGAAGGATTATTACAAGACCTTGGGGCTCCAGTCAGGAGCAAACGAGGATGAAATCAAGAAGGCTTATCGGAAAATGGCCCTGAAATATCACCCGGATAAAAACAAAGACCCCAGTGCGGAGGAGAAGTTCAAGGAGATTGCTGAGGCCTACGATGTCCTGAGCGATCCCAAGAAGAGGACTGTGTACGATCAGTATGGGGAGGAAGGTAAGGGGCTGGGGTTGCCATGGGAGTCTGGCCCAGCCGGTGGTGTGTGAGTGCCCGGTTTGCTGTAGGCAAGAAAGCATTTATAGATTAAAAGAAATAAGTAGCTAATATCACAGGCGTGGGTGAGGTGGTTGGAACTATCCCCGTGATTCATCCCTGCCTCTGAAACAAGGTTACTACCACCAAAGCTGAGAAGAACAAACACCCAAAGATGCCGTCGCTCCCAATTGCCAGAAATAATCGCTTGACCCAGTTCTGAGCGCATTACTCTGTGGCCAGGCAAAGCCAGTTTTGAGCGCCCGATCCCAACACCTGGGCATCACCTGGCGCTCCCTGCCCTCGTCAGACGGAGATGCCAGTTAGGCAAGGAAGGAGGGTGTCGAGGGAGCTAAATCCAGGCAGTTATTACAGCTCACTCTGATAGCCAGTATGGAGCTAAATGGGCACTTCTCCGCTTTCCACCCTGTGATTCTGAGCTGAGTCACTTCTGGAGGGCAGAGAAATGAAAGGTGTTCATCTCTGGGATCAAATACAGGCTGCAGAATGAGTGTGTCTCCTGCAAATTCTCCAGCTCCAGACTCGCCCTTCCCTTTTTCCTTACACAGGGGCTAGTTTGTGAGTGGAGTGGGGCCCGTTAGGCTCTAGTCCCTCTCATTTTTTCCCCTTTGTTCCTTCTGGTACACCCTGACCCACATGTTTCAAAACCTTTCCCAATTTAAGTAACAGTCTTGTTTTGAAGCTAAGTCACGGCTGTTGTGTGTCTGTTGGCATGGAGTAGGGGAGCTGTTTCCTCACGCACAGCCTTATTAGTAGAACCTGGAAGCTTCTTCAAGCCTATTTGCCAAGGATGCAGAGAGCTGGAATAGTATTTGCATTAATCAGCAAAGGAGTTTAGACTTAAAGGAGCAGGAGATCTGGTGTACGCAGGCTGCTCCGCGGGCAATATGTGCTCTGTCCTAATGAGCAGGTGCGGCAGAAGCGTCACCAGAAATATGCAGGGGTCAGACATCTGTGTGCCCTGAGGAGCCGAAAGGGCTCTCTGCTGCAGCTCTTCGCTCTCCGTATCCTCCCTCTGTGGCATGGGAAAAATAGGCACGCCGAAACCTTGGAGAAGCGAAGAGTTTCTCACTCAGGGCCTCGGCGTACCGCACAGTGGGCGGGGGTGCTGGCATGCTCAGTGTGGCCAGGAAGCGGCCACGGAGAGCCGGGCTCGCTAATGTTTCTGGTTTATCTAAAGAAGTAAGAAGAGCCCACAGAAGTTTTTAAAAATCTCCCTCCTTTGAGTTCTCACTCTCAAAACCATGTGCCTGCGACTTAGCCGGTTAATTATGTCCCAGCGGTGATGGGCGCTCTGAATGGCACCAGCCGGCGTTGTTTAAAACGAGACCCTCCTGCCTCAAGGGAAAGGCCCCCCTTTCAGGGTGGATTCCTCGAGACCAGGCTATTGGGCTGGGACTAGGAGTGGCAGGATTGAACTGAAAGGCAAACAGCTGAACTGAGATAGCGCTTCCAGTGTGGGGTGGTGAAAGGGGGTCCCAGGGAGAGTCCCATCAGTGTGCACATTTAAAATCAGATTGTATGAAGCTCTAGAAAAGTATCATGGAGAGGACCCTCCCAGGGCCCCGAGGGAAGGCCTGGCTGGGGTTTAATAGGTCCGGACACTCTGGCTAAAAGCTGCAGCATTGGGTTTTCTAATAAATGCACTACAGCCTCTTAGGTGCCAAATTGCTGATGCAGCTCAGTCTGACCAGGACTGTCCGTCACCTGAGCGCTTTTGCTGGGACCTCAACTTCCCTCTCCATGCACCTGTCTGTGTCCCAGGTCTGTGGAAGTCCCAGTCTCCTACCCTGCTGCAAGGAGATGGATGGCTGCACTTTCTTAAACACTCTTTGATCCTTTCAAAGGGGGAGCCGTGTTAGTCTCGTTCAGCCAAACAAAGAAGGGGCATGTTTAAAGACTAACAGATTTATTTATCGCATGAGCGTTCGTGGGAGAAAATCCCACTCAGACACTTTGAAATTGGGAACTTACAAACTGGAAGGAAAATAAATGCAGGGAAGTGTAAGTCACAGTCTGACCTGATCCTGTGTCATACACTTCCCTGCATTTAATTTCCTCCCAGTCTGTAAGGCTGTGTCTACACTTGTTCATTTAAGTCAACTTAGCATGTCTACACTTAAATTTTAAGTTGACTTTGAGGGGACCCTACAAAATTGACCTAGAGCGCTCACACTGGACGCCTAGGTCGACTTGTAGGGGCTAGATGGACCTGGGACAGGTCCACTGTGGCAGGGAGGGCACCCCTTGCCAAGTGCCAGGGGGCTCAGCCTTTGCCCCCTTGTACTTGGGTACAAGGGGGCAAAGGGGGACAGGGACCCTGGCAGGGCATAGGGGCAGGGTGGGCAGGGCTCTGCCCTGTCTTGTGGGGGGGGCATGCCAGGCTCCCCCTGTGCCAGCCACCCTGGCAGGGAGGGCAGTGGGGAAGCCCTGGATGCCCCTAAGTCGACTTAGAGTTGACTTAGGGGTACTCCACGTCTACACTGGCTAGGTTGACTTTAGAAAGTCGACTTAAAATGAGGTTTTATAAAGTCGACTTAATTTTTCCTTAAGTCAACTTAAGCAGCTGCTTAAGTCGACTTAAGGAAAGTGTAGTGTAGACGCAGAGTAAATTAAGTCGACTTAATTTACAAGTGTAGATGCAGCCAGAGTTCCCCATCTTCAAGCGTCTGACAAAGTGGGATTTTCTCCCACGAAAGCTCATGCGATAAATAAATCTGTTAGTTTTTAAAAGTGCCCCAGGACTCCTTGTTTGTTTGGTGGTTTGGGAAGGGCCGACTTGCCCTGCTGGAGCATCGCCATAATCAGGGCTGGGTCAAAAATCAATGCGGCATCCATGACGAAGTAGCTCTGTCCAAAGAGCTTCTTGTTAGGGGTTCTTCTGTTGGTAGTAAGCCCGCACATCAGACGGGCATGTGGCATCCAGGCAAAGCGTGGGCAGACATGGAGGAAAGAGGAAATTAATGGCTTGGTTTCTGTGAGTGTGAGGGGGAGAATCCAGAAGGAACTGACCCACTATGTCTGAACCAAACTAAAATCGCCCACCAAGCAGTGCGTGTGTGCGGGACCTTCTCACGGGTGTTTGATCCTGGGATATGGCTCAGACACTGACTCTCACGTCCCGCAGGGGGAGAAGGGGCTTGTTCTGTGGCGGGAGTGGGTTAAATCCCACTCTCTACCAAGGGTCTAGGGTTTGACCTGCCCTTACATCCTGCTGGGAGAAGGAGCGTGGGCTGAGAGAGAGCCTGGTTCAGGACATAGGGCTCTAGTCTGGCTCTAGGACCTGGGTCTAAATCCCCTGTCTGTGACCTAGGGCAATCCCTTAGTCTCTTTGTGCCTCAGCTTCCCCTCTGGACAGTGTGGGTCACAGTCCCGCACGGCATCGGGAACAGGGGTCTGTAATACGGACAGACAGGCATTGTCAAACTCACCCACGCTGGGAACTTTTCAGAGAAGGGCAAGCGCTAGTTCGGTGCCAGGAGTGGGGCACCGTCTCGCCTGCAGGGCCAGCATCTCTCTGCTCCTGAGTCAGACGCCGCTGACCGACCTGGCTGGCCACGGCCTTTTTAACCAAAGAGCCCTCAGCTCCCAGAAAGCAGCTCTCATGCTGAGCCCGGCCTCGCTGGGTTGGCTCCTTTGATCTGAGAGCACAGTGCGGCGCTCGCTTGCCCAGACGTTTGCGGCGCAGAGGCTAGCTAGTGTACTGTGCTGACATCCAGGCAGTCTGCATGCAGACGTCCTGCTAAACGTTTGCTTGCTGAGTTGAAAGCTTTCCCTGAGTCACTGAGCATTGGGTGCCTTGGGGCATGGAGTTAGAACAGAGCACAGACGGTGATCGGGGTGTAACGTACTCAGGGCTGCCTTCGGGATTGCTTAGGCTTCTCATTTGTGTTGCTAACACAGTCTGAAAGAGCCGTCAGCTGCCTTGGCACACGGTCTCCACCGGTTCCCAGATTAACAGCGACTGAATTGCTTTGTTCTGTACAGCAGGAAGAAACATGGCAAGATTATCTGGGGGCCTTCCCATGTCTCACGAGTCCCCCCATCACACAGCAAACTCCGTTTTCTGGGCACCGCCTTGAGCTGTGGAAGGGGGGCTGGAGTGGGTCCAGTAATGGAAACGAATGGAAAGCAGTCAGCTCTTGTGGGGGGCAGGCTAAGAATTTTCTGCGCATCGGCATGGAGGTGGTGATGGGGGTCTGGCTGGCTGCTCACTCTCTGTGTCTCTTTCATGCCCGTTTAACGTGAGCCCCAGTTTCTCTGCATCCACTGCAAACTTGAGCTCCAGCAAAGGGTTGAGAACGGACCTGAGTCTCGGTTCTCTGTTCCTGCGATCACCTTCCCGCAGGGGAAGATAAGTTTGTTCCTCTGTGTTCTTTCTAGCTGGGTTCTCCAGTGGGAAGGGTGCAGATCGTGGCGTGAGAGGACATGTAAGGTATACTCATCTGAGAAGTAGAAAGGAGCTCGCAACAGCAAGACCAAATTCCACCTTCTGGTCCCAAGCTGCTTATTAGAAAACAAGAAGAAACGCCCTGGCCATCGCTTTGCCCGCATGTCAGGCAGGACTCGATGGGAACAGCCTTCTTTTGCGGTGGGATATATTAACGTTGTCTTTTCCTTGCTGTGTTCTAGGTCTCAAAACTGGAGGCGGTTCCTCTGGCAGCTCTGGAAACACTTTCCACTATACTTTCCACGGAGACCCGCATGCCACCTTCGCTTCTTTCTTTGGCGGCTCCAACCCCTTCGACATCTTCTTCAGCACCAGTCGCTCCCGGGTGTTCAATGGGTTTGATCAGGAAGATATGGACATCGATGAGGACGAAGACCCTTTCAGCGCCTTCGGGCGGTTCGGCTTCAATGGCATCAATGGAGTCCATCGACGGCACCCGGAGTCTCTCCACACGCGACGGAAGGCGCAGGACCCACCCATCGTCCACGAGCTGAGGGTCTCACTGGAAGAAATCTACCATGGGTCCACGAAAAGGATGAAAATCACCCGCCGACGGCTGAACCCTGACGGGCGAACCACAAGGACTGAGGATAAGATCTTGAACATTGTCATTAAAAGGGGGTGGAAGGAAGGAACCAAAATAACCTTTCCCAAAGAAGGCGATGCCACGCCCGACAACATCCCTGCCGATATCGTCTTCATTCTGAAGGACAAGCCTCACGCGCATTTCAAGAGAGACGGGACAAACGTGGTCTACACAGCTATGATCAGTCTTAAAGAGGTGGGTCCCTGCCACCGTGCTCCTGGGGCAAGGCGCGGGGAGCTGGGCAGTTTGAAGAGAAGGGCGGATTACTTGCCCGGGGTTAAAAGGGTCTAATAGGTAGAAGCAAGAGAGATCTGCAGAGAGGAGTGTCCTCCCCGTGCCTCACAGAGCAGGAGTTCCCCGACCACTGTATCCTGGCCCAGTTGGCTCTGTTTTAACTGCTCTCATGTGCCCGGGTTCTCACCCTGTCCCCTGTGGTGTGCCAAGCTCCACCTTGAACACGGGCTGCTCCTGTCTGGGAGCAGAGGAGCGGCCAGCCCAGTGGGTTCACGCCCCAGGCAGCACAGCTCCTTGCTGGTGGGCGTCATTGCAGGCAGGTCGCTGGGTTGTTGGCAGGGCTGCCTGGGGGTGGTGGTCGCTCAATGCCCAGCCTGAGCCAGTTGTTCTGTCCTCTCCCTCCCGAGCCGGGGCACGACACGAGTTATTCAGGGAGCAGAACAGGTGAGTCTGGAGTTCGCAGTCAGCTTTCAAGGGGACTCAGTGAGTTGAAGCCTCCAGCAGTGTAAGAGAGGAGAGGAAAGGTACGCTGCATTCCCGGGTGAGTGTTTGATGCGGCTGCTCTCTAAATCCTTTTAACAAGTCCCAGCTGGCAGGTACACTGAAATGTAAATTGCAGCTGCCAGCAATTTACCATTCATTTCAGACTGGAGAGCTTGTCTGTCTCTAATGTAGATGGTAGTGGGCGGATATTTTTAAGGACCACTTTGGTTCCCTGTGCTGCAAATGCATTTTATAGGAGAAGGCCCAGCGGCTCAGAGCCTGGGTACGTGCAGCTCCGTGTGTGCCCTGAGTCGGGTTACCTTTGGAAGGCTCACCTGCCTCAGACAGCATGAGGGGACTTTCCCAAAGGCTCTGTAGTCAGATGAACGCCCAGCACGTCCAAGGGCACCTTTCCTTCGTGCATCCGACCGGAGCGCCTCTCCTAGCCACGCTGACTCTCCTCCCGGGTGAGCTGGAGGCAAGGCGGTTTATGTTGACTCTGCAGTACCCTGTGAATCAAAGCTGGCTTGGAAACGCCCTGCTCTGCGGCCAGTGGTACCTGGGGAGGCAGCTCTTGTATGGAGCCATATCTCAGCTGCTTCCTCAGTGCCTCCCTCACAAATACGCCTGTCAAACCAGCCTCGACTGGATCCAACATTGTCAGTCGGGCTCACGTGTCCTCGGGAGGAGGCAGAGAATGGGCCCTGTCCTGCCCCCTGCACCTGAGCCTGCAGCAGAAAGCAGCCCCAGCGGTCTCGGGGATGGCATAGCTGACTGCGATGCCTGCCGCCCTGGCACAGAGGGAGTGGCTGGAGCATCTTGCACTCCAGCTGTCTCCAGCTGTTCTCCAGGTATCCCCAGGTCCTCAGCGCACTCATCAGGGAGCTGAAACTAGCTGTTGGTTCTCAGCCTCTGGGGGGTTTCTCTAGGTGGTTGTGTGGGAGGTGGGAGCCTTCCCAGACGCCTCTCCTGCTTTCCCAGCCCATTGGGGACTGGGTTGATTCAAGCCCTTCACTGTAAAACTGGCAGAGAGTTCTTCATCGAACGGGCACCTGCTTCATACACTCGTCCTCCCGGGCCACAGCTTGGCCCATAAGACTTTGACAACCATCCTCTGCAGCTATTGCATGATAAAAACAGTGCGCAAACGGGGGGACGGGGCAGGGAGAACTTCCCCTGGTCTCCGAACCCAGGTACATTGAACTCCATCTGATTGTTCCAGTCCATCCATAGTGAGCAAGCCAGCAGTGGGTGCTTGCTGACCCCTGGCATGGCCCAGCAGGAGAAGCCGACTATGCAAATGGCAGCTGGAGGCACATGTTGGAGAGCTTCCCCAAAGATGTGCGGGCTGCAGAAAACCATCCGCTCTTAACGTGACATGCGTGACTCACGGGGAGGCAGAGAAGGGAAGATGCAACCCTGCTATTCCGACAGCTGCAAATCCAGGATTTACCTGTGCCAACTTCCTGAGTCTGCCTTAAGCCAGCTCTACCAGAAACGCCAGACAACGCTTCCAAGACTGGTATTGGAGCCGAAAATTTAAACAAATGAAATCAGCAAAAGTTTAAAAACACAAATGCAAAAATGGATTCATCTACGACTCTTTGAAGGGAAAACAACTTAGAAATTCCATTTTCCCCACAACTTTTTATGCCTTTCTTTACCAGCCCTAATCCTACGGACTGGGGGCCGACTGGCCGGGCACCGCTATGGTCTGGGGGCCGACTGGCCGGGCACCGCTACAGACTGGGGGCCGACTGGCTGGGCAGCATTTCTGCAGAAAAGGCCCTGGGGGCTACAGGGGACAAGAAGCTGGATAGGAGCCAACAGTGTGTCCTTGTTGCCAAGAAGGCCAATGGCATATTGGGCTGCATCAGTAGGAGTGTTGCCGGCGGATGGTGAGGCCACGGCTGGAGCACTGTGTCCAGTTTTGGGCCCCCACTACAAGAAGGATGTGGAGCAATTGGAGAGTCCGGCGGAGGCCAGCAGAGCTGAGGAGGGGCTGGAGCACATGATGTACGAGGAGGCTGCGGGAACAGGGCGTGTTCGGTCTGCAGAAGAGAAGAGTGGGGGGGATTTGACAGCAGCCTGCGACTATCTGAAGGGGGCTCCGGGGAGGATGCGCAGTGGGCAGGCGACAGAACGAGGGGCCGTGGTCTCAAGTTGCAGTGACGAGGTCTAGGTTGGATATTTGTCCCGAGAGAAGGGCCCCGGCAGAGCAGCGGCCTGTTGCAGTGCCATTCGGGGAGCGAGACTCGCTGCGCTCACGCCCCGCAGGGTCACCTTTCGGCCAGACACAGCTGGAGGCAGGAACGGGACAGGACGGGCCGCCAGCAGTGCCTAGCCCCAGCTTCGTGGCTCCCAGTGGTCCCGCAAGTTCCTGGCCTCCCACATGTGGCCGCCCAAAGCCAGCTGTGTGCAGATGCTCGACTAGGAATGCCGGGATTTAACCATCTCGGGGAGTCGGGTGAACGTCTCCCTCCTCGACGCCCCAGCCAGTGTGGGGAGCGTTGCCCTTTGCAGAGCCGCAGTAAGCTGGTTCGCGGGGGCGAGGCAGGCCATGCCCGTGTGCAGGTTACACGTTGCTTTGGTAGGATCCCAGCCTCTCCCAGAGGATGCCAGACGTGGGTGGCATTCATCACGTCCCCATCCCCCACTGCAAAATAAGCTCCATGGGCCGACGAGTGTCCTGCGAACGAGCATAGGGCACTGCCCTTCGCAAGGGGCTGGCTGGCGGTTCCCTTGCCGTCCCGTGCAGCCCAATGCCGGGGTCACTAAAAGCAGAGCACAGAAATTGAACCCAAAGGAGCCCAGCTCTGCACAAGCCCTCCGGTCCCGGGAAATGGAGCCATGTCCCACTACTGGGATTCCCTTCGTCAAACTCGCTAAGAGCTGGGACCAGCCTGCTAAAAATCGCCCTGCCTGGCTCCCAGGGCACTTCCGCTTGGTCCTCTGACCCCAGAGCCAGTCCTTGCATGTCTGTCCAGCCGGCCACGTGTAGCCTGCAGGAGGGCTGGACCCTCGACGGAGACAGGAGCCCGGGAGAACTGTGAACCTCAGAGATGCGGCGTCCAAAGACAGCGGGAGCTCTCCGTGGCTGGCCAGCCAGCTGTGGGAATTGGTGGCACACGGCCGGGGCGGAGGAGCGCCCTGGTAGCTCCCGGCCTCTGTCAGTGATCCCCAGCTGCTGAGTGGGCAGTTGAGGAATCTCTGCCTCTTGCTTCCATAGCCTTTGGGAGCTGTTGGCAGGGTGCCAGGCTCGGCGGCTATAGATAAACCCCACACGGGGCGGGATGCTGAGCTCTGCGAAGGGCGACAGCTGAGGAGCGGCAGAAACATTCAGTTATCTCACCAGAGACTGGACACGGCCACTGTCTAAATTTAGCTCATCCTGGGGTGCTTCCTCGCGCAGGCTCTGGACGCTCAGCGAAGGGTTCAGGTTCCCGCTGAACTCGGAGAAGGAAGAGGTGCCTGCCCAGACAGGCCCTCCTACTGGGGAGAGCTCTCCTTCGCCCCAGTGCCTCTCGGACTGGAATGATGGTCGGGAAGACATGCCTGGCGGCGAGAGACTCTGCTCGGTTTAGCCGAGAGAAGGCTAAGAGGGGGGACTCCACCATCTGTGGGCACTGAGGTGGGGCGAGTTTTCTGAGGGCAGCTGGCTTGTCAGTCTCGTACCCAGCAGCCAGACACAGGGCCCCATTAGCGCCACTCCCGAGGGCTCTGGTGAGTTCTCCATCAGCGGGGCGCTCTGCCTCGAGGTGGGGGGTCGCTCTAGCTCAGCCAGAAGTGGGGGCTGCATTCAGAGATTGTGGCAGGAGCTTTTCTGGCCTGTGCTGTGCTGCAGGTCACACTTGGAGGTCTGGCCTTAAAATCTAGGGCATTCAGAGGTGGCCTCTCCAGCCAAAGCCCCTCGTGCTCATCCCGAGTGCGGGTGGGAGAGAGCTGTCCGTACCGGGACGCCCTGCCCTGCCCTGCCCTGCCCTGCCCTGCCCTGCCCTGCCCTGCCCTGCCCTGC
>ML686114.1:98052-162565 GCA_007922175.1 Pelusios castaneus
GCCCTGCCCTGCCCTGCCCTGCCCTGCCCTGCCCTGCCCTGCCCTGCACGGGGGCTGAGGTGTTCGGCTGCTTTTGGGGCCCCTGGGACAGACACGCAAGCAGGGCTTTGGCAATCGCCACGTCCTGCGTTCGGCTTTGCCTGGTGCGGGTTGGCGTGCGGTAGGCAAAGTCAGCGCACGCATCTTGCAGACACAGATCTCTGCTGTGATGTGCCCTGATCCGGCCTGCAGCCCCCTGCCACGTGTCAGCTATGGGGCTGCTGCGGCCCGTGCCCCTTGTCCCTGCCTCATCAAAGCCCAGCTCGTGTGCGACCGGCCGAGTCTGCGCCTACGGCTACCGAGCACGAACTCTGAGCAGGTCCCTGTCGCCGGGAGCCAGCTGCTTGCAGAGCCCTGTGCTCTGTGGCTCGAGGCATTGAGCTGAATGTATTTTCTGTGAGCTTTTCCGTCTGCAGTTTTCCAGTCCCCAAGCCAGCTGTCTCAGGGCAGAAATGCCAAGCCACACGCTGGCTCCCAGTCCCGGGCCCTGCTTACCAAGGGAGAGATTTCAGGATGGCCACCAGAAACGGGCCCGTGCCCTAATTAAAAACTCCAGCTCAGCCACTCACAGTGTGGATGAGGTGCAGGTGGTGGCCAGGCTGAGCCTGAAGATCCACAAGAGCTTTATGTGCATCCTTAGGACGAAGAGCTTAGAAACAGCCATTGCCTGCCGTGGCCTGTGGGACCAGGCGATGGGGAGAGCGTCCCACGGCTGCCGTACTCAGTTCTTACTGGAGGTCTGCTTGGACCTTGGCTGGACCTGGCCCATGAGTCGTTTTGCGACCAGATGCTCCCCCCTCCGTGGCGCAGTGTGTTGTGGAGTCAGAGGCACTCCGGGCGCTTGCTCCAAAGCACACAGAGTGCAGCTAGAGGCCGTGGCCGGCAGGAGCGGTGCCCGGAGACGCTGCTGTCCCAACCCCTGGGCAGGGGGAGAGTCAGCTCCAGCCGTGCAGTCAGGTCCCAGTGGGATTGGGTCTGATGGCAGCGTTCTGGCTTGTCCAGCTGTGTCCATTGCTCACAGACACTGGAGCACCATTCCTCGAGAGGGCTGGGGCTGGAGGCAGGAGACTATTAATGAGCCGTCTCCAAACGTACTATTTGTGTGGCGAGGTCCTGGAGAACCATCGTCTCGATCCAGCCCCTCAGCCACATGGATCAGCAAACCTGGGAGCACAGGAGACGAGCCACTAGCGGTAGAGAAACCTGCCCCGTTTCTGAAGCCTGGACTGAAGGGGGGCTGCTATGAACCGACCCTGGATGCTGCCGCAGGCCATGTGCTTTTCTGGGGCGCTCTCAGTGGGACGCCCGGGAAGTGTGGCCGGCAGACTCCAGTCTGTCACCCCGACATTGCTGGTAAGAGCCGAAACGGGTAACAGCTGCAGGCCAGAGGCCGTTCAGACCGGCCACGGATGCCCAGCCTACAGGGTCGACCCAACCATATGGGTGAACTAGGCAGTCACCCAGGGTGCCAGGCTCTCAGGGGCACCAAATTAGATGGAAAGGAATTTTTCTCTATTTAAAATATATATCTGAGTACGTTATCTCATGAAATGCATGGGGGGTGCCAAAGTCCTACCAAATACCCTTGGGCCAGTCCTGCCAGCCTAGACCACTCGTCTGGAGACCCCCCTGGGTTGCGGCTGGTCTAACTCTTCGCTTTCTCCCTCGCAGGCGTTGTGCGGCTGTACGGTGAACATCCCCACCATCGACGGGCGGGTGATCCCTTTGCCCTGCAACGACATCATCAAGCCAGGCACCGTGAAGAGACTGCGAGGGGAGGGGCTGCCCTTCCCCAAGGTCCCCACCCAGCGAGGAGACCTGATCGTAGAGTTCAAAGTCCGCTTCCCAGAGAAAATCGCGCCGCAGACCAGACTGATCCTCAAGCAGCACCTGCCGTGCTCCTAGAGCCCCCGGGGCGACCTCCCAACAGCAATACTTCCAGCACATGGGCCACAGCGTCTGAGCTGCACACCACGAGCTGCCCGGCCACACACACACGCAGAAACCCACTCTCCTTTTTGGAAGGTCCCGTTAGCCCCAGCCCTTCCGCCTGCCCTGTCGGCCTGTTTTGCACTCTAGCAGTGTGGGATTCAGGAGCTCCTAGAAGTCTGGCTTTTCTGCCTGGCACAAGCGAATGGCATGGGCGGCCCCTGGCGTTTTGTCCCTTTGTGGTTCTCACATCGCGCTTCGAAGTCGACTGTCTGGCTAGAGGATGAGTCTGTGTCTGTGTCTCACGGAAAGCGTGGAGATTCAACACAGTGTACATAGGACACCAGAGGTTAACTTTGTTCTTCACCCTTCTGACGCTTGCTGCTGGCTTCCGTCAAGCACGTTCTGTGAGCGTGTATGGCAGAGGTATTGCGTAGACTCTCACGGCCACCCTGGCGGGACCCTGTCTAACGGAGCCATGGCAGTTACTGGGGTCCATCCTGCGATTATTGTCTGTGATGAATGTAAACGCTGAGCTGCAAGGAGCCTGGTCGCAGACCCTTCGTCCCTCCTGCACCTTTCTTAAAACGTCAGCGCCTCGGCTTTATTGGTTCAGAGGAGGTCGGACAGGTGGTAGCGGATGTGGGCCGGCAGCAGACGGGGTTTTGCTGTGCATGCCAGCATGTCAAAAATGTGAGGTCGCAGAAGGGAAGTTCAGGGGCCCAGGAGGCGAGCTTTCTTGTTCAGATGTGTTGAGTTTGCATTGCTGCTTTTATATATAGTCCTGGACAGGTTTTTCTGGAGTGGTCCATCCCAACTCTTTGGGGATCAGTTCAGCCATATGAACATCATGTCTGTGAGAATGTAATCCATGTGTCACAGGCATCTAGGTGGAAAAGCAGAGCCATGTGTGAGTGGGGTTCAGGTTTTTTTGCTGGTGTTTGAGGTTCTTAGGGATTTAACAGTAAGAGGAATGCACATGTATATATTTTCCTATAGGGCAGACCGAATTCAGGAGGTGGTGTTGGGAGGAACACGAGGGAATCTGCCTGGGTGGCTTCATTTTTAAATGCTGTATTTTTTTAAACTTGCATTTCCATTGGGAGAATTTTTATATTTCTTACCCGTCAGCCTATCTTGCCTCTCGCCAGTATCTCTGGGGCCGGGTTCTTCATACAATGAAGCATATTTAACCTGCCTTTGGGACGGTTGAGAGGCTGAGCCTCCAAAGAGGCACAGCATTTCTAGTCAAGCAAACACATGGTCATTGCCCTGAGAGTCCTTCTGGACTTGAAATGAGAGGCTTCCTCGGAGATCCGATCAGTTGGAGGCTGAGCTCCGCCTCGGGTGCACCAGGCCTTCTCCTAGCACCTTTTGACTCTGCTTGGGAAGATAGAGCTGACTTTTAAGCTGTGGAGTGTCCCGTGGTACTTCTCTGCGGGTGCACCGCCCAGTCCGTTATGTATAGATGTACAGTGTCTAATGTGGAGGGGGAACCCTTCGGTGCAAGCCGTCGTTATAAAGAGATGAAAACTATTGCACAGTGTTTAATTTATAAACCAGTTTGATTGGTTACGACGAAGCCTTTTCCCTCCAATGTTCCATGTTCAGTTATAAATACAGGAAGCTGCTAAAATTCACTGATGGGGTGAGAGGAGCCCAGGGCAGCCGGCCAGGCTCAGAGCTGCTTTGTCTCAGTTTCAATGAGATCCTGAATGTTTTATAGTGGTTTTTGTATTTTTCTTCCTTTTTTTTTTTTTTTTGTAATGTCAGTATGAAGGAAAATAAAGTATTTTAAAAATAAACCCTGTGTACCAGCACGCTCAGTGCTGGGCCCGGGCAAGGGTTTCCGCACGCTGTTAACACACCCCTGCTGCTCTCAAGAGCTCCGAGATATCTGCCCAGAGAATGCCAGTCTTAGAGCAGGCTGCAGAAAGGAGAGCAAATTCTCCCAGTCCCGGTGGGTGACATTAAAGTCAGGTTTCCCAACCAGCCACAGACTATGTTCTGACTCCCCACACAGCTTATCAAGAAGCTGTAACAAAGTAAACTCAGCCCCCTTCACTGTATTTCAGCCTCTGGTTCCCGATCAGCCACTAGGTCTAATAAAGAGAGAAGTTATTCTAACTCCAAGCTCTTTCCCAAAGGGTTCTCCTGGCCCCAGGGGATCAGCCACATCACCGGATCAGTAGGAGTTTGGCTCTAACACAGAATAGTATACTTCCAGCCACTCCTCTAGTAACTAAGGTTTGTTATACAAGGGAACAAACTATAAGAGAAATCTTAACGGATTAAAGCAACCACATACAGACAAATGAATTTGGAGTTTGCACATGTGTGTAGTTCCTCTGCTGTATATCAGTGCCTGGCTGGCTCTCAGCCCTTTCTTTCCGACCTTCAGTTGTAGATGAGTAGATTCAGAGGTAAGTGATGACTAAAGACAACATGGATTGGTGCCGCGGCCTTGTATGACCTTTGGCTTTCGCTGTGCTGCTTGTGGAAGTTTACGGGAATAAGATGGAGTCCAGAGTCACATGAGCAAGTCCTGGTGACTCATCAGGTCTCTCCCTGGACCCGTTGTACTGGAGAGTTGCCCTGATGGGTCAGCGGGCCAGTGCTGCAGCCATCGTGTCTGGGGTGTGCCCAGAACACAACACAAGTTGAAATACAGATACATCAAACGGACCGTAACTCGCGGTACAGATACATCAAACGGACCGTAACTCGCGGTACAGATACATCAAACGGACCGTAACTCGCGGTACAGATAAATCAAACGGACCGTAATGCCCGGTACAGATATAACCCGCATATTTGAGATATAACTAGCAGAAGGCATAAAGGTAACAAGAAAACATACTTCAAATACCTTAGAAACAAGAGGAAGACCAAGGACAGCGAAGGACCATTACTCAATAAAGAGGGAGAAACAATAACAAAATCTGGAAATGGTAGAGGAACTAAATGATTTCTTTGTTTCAGTCTTCACCGAGAAGGTTGGTGGTGATTGGATGTTGGTTATAAGGGAGGGCAGTAAAAATGGGTTAGGACCAGAAGCTAAAACAGGGAAAGAACAAGTTAGATGTCTTCAAGTCACCAAGGCCTGCTGATACGCACCCTAAAAGCTGACTCTGGAGAGATCTGAGCCATTGGCTATTATCTTTGAAAAATCATGGAAGATGGGAGAGCTGCCAGAGAAAGAGCAAATATAGCAGCCAGCTATAAAAAGGAAAATAAGGACAACCCAGGGAATTATAGACCAGTCAGTTTAACCTCTGTACCAGGGAAAATAATGCAGCAAATAATTAAGAAATCAATTAGCAAACATCTAGAAAAGAATACATTGTTAAGTGATAGTCACTATGGATTTTTCAAGAACAAATCATGCCAAACCAACCGGATAGCTCTCTATGACAGGGTAACAAACCTTGTGGATCGAGGGGAAGTGGTAGATGTGATGTATCTAGACTTCAGTAAGGCTTTTGATCCAGTCTCACATCTCCTTCTCATTAACAGACTAGGGAAGTACAACCTGGATGGAGCTACTATAAGATGGGTGCGAAACATAGTTGGATAACTGCTCCCAGAGAGTAGTTATCAATGGATCACAGTCATGCTGGAAGGACATAATGAGTGGGACACCGCAGGGATCGGTTCTGGGTCAGGTTCTCTTCAATATTTTCATCCATGATTTAGATGACGGCATAGAGAGCACACTTATACAGTTTGCCGATAATACCAAGCTGGGAGGGGTTGCAAGTGCTTTGGCGGGTAGGATCACAATTCAAAATGATTTGGACAAACGGGTGAAATGGTCTGAGGTAAATAGAATGAAATTCAATAAAGACAAGTGCAAAGTTCTCCACTTAGGAAAGAACAATCCATTGCACACGTACAGAATGGGCAATGACTGCCTAGGAAGGAGTACTGTGGAAAGGGATCTGGGTGTCATTGGGGACCACAAGCTAAATATGAGTCAGCAGTGTAACACTGCTGCAAAACAAGAAAACCCCATTCTGGGATGTATTAACAGGAGTGTTGTACATAAGACGCAAGAAGTAATTCTACTCTGCTCCTCAACTGGAGTACTGTGTCCATTTCAGGAAAGATGTGGACAAATTGGAGAAAGGACAGAGAAGAGCAACACAAATGATTAAACATCTGGACCAGTTGACTTATGAGGGAAGATTGAAAGAGCTGGGTGTGTTCAGTCTGGAGAAGAGGAGACTGAGAGGGGACATAACAGTTTTCAAGTACCTAACAGGCTGTCATGAGGAGGAGGGAGAAAAATTGTTCTCCTTAACCACCGATAGGACAAGAAGCAATGGGCTTAAATTACAGCAAGGGAGGTTTAGGTTGGACATCAGGAAAAGATTCCCAGCTGTCAGGGTGATTAACCACTGGAATAAGTTGCCTGGGCAGGGTGTGGAGTCTCCATCATCGGAAGTGTTTAAGAGCAGGTCAGACAAGCACCTATCAGGGATGGGTTAAGATGTACTTGCTCCTGCCGTAAGTGCAGGGGATGGCACTTGATGATCTCTCCTGGTCCCTTCTGGCTCTAGGATTCTTTCCAGAAATGACATCATACTTAGCAAATCGAAACCTTTCTAATGGGACCGGACATTGCCTGTCTCATGGATTCTTGTACTTTTGAAATATTGGTGGTAAATAATACCATGAATGGCCCCTCTTGTCCAGCCAGTCAGTCGGTCCCAGCCTGAGCCAGGGATGCTGCTAGACTGCGCCCTGCCTTGCCGCTGGCGGGTGAGCGAGGCACCCCTAGATGCTCTGCTTAAAACGCCCCTCACATAAGGTGGCAACTCCTCTGACTCAAGGATTCGGCTTCGTCCGTCTAGCTAAGCCACCTGTACTGGCTGGCTCCTGCTATCGACTGAGCCTGACCCCTCTGCTCTGAAGCAGTGCCAGAGATGCCGTGCTTTCGGCATTGTCTGCATTCCCTGGACTCCTTTGTATGGCATCCAGCCCCGTCAGCGTCCCAGAGCAGTGCAGGGTTAAGTGGGGTTTCCTTGACAAGCCGATTTCCTGTCGACTGGACAATGACGATCGCTCGGCCCTTTTCAGAGGAGTAAGTTTCTTCCTAGGCAACCGCTTCCACCCTCCCTTACCTGTTCCTGTTGTGGGCTTGGGCTGACGCCGGGGGCTGCGAGAAGGCCGGTGCGTGCACTCGGGGCAGCGCTATGCAGATGTCATACACATGGACATGGAACCATCACCACGTTAAGACTTCCTCCTACATAGCCTTGATTTCAGCCAAAAACCAGGCCCAGTTCCTAAGCCTCTGCAAGATCGGTACAGCTGGAGCCTCTTTGCAGCTCCCTCCCCTCCGCAAAAACGGACAGCTCTGATCCCAGGGCCCTGTCTGGCCTTGGTATCCGGGAAGTCACTCTGCCTGCACTGATGCCCCGTCGCTGGAGAGGACAGATGTCCAAACGGTGAAAGAAAGAACAGGCTTCTCCTGGGCTTCCCCATTTCATGCCAGGCGGGCAGCCAGATTTCAGAGTCCGTATCCCTGTCTCCACTGAGCCGCGAAGGACTGCTCCCACTGCCCAACTGTCCCAATCCTGGTCAGAGTCTTCAAACAACCGTGGCTGGTACCACCTCAGTTTTGGGCGATCCTCGGCTCCGTATGGCCGTGTCAACAGGCTCATCCGCTGCCCCTGGACACGGGAAACTCTACGCTCCTCTGCTAAAACACTGAGGGTGCGTCTACACTTACAAATTAAGTCGACTTAATTTACTCCGCATCTACACTGGGCTTTCCTTAATTTGACTTAAGCTGCTCCTTAAGTTGAATTAAGGAAAAGTTAGTGCGAATTAATAACACCTCGTTTTAATTTGAACTAGCTCTTAGGTCGACTTTATTAAGTCGACAAGCCCGTGGAGACGCGGAGTAGTTCCTGGGTGGACCTTTTTAAGTCGACTTAAAACGTTAAGTTGACTTAGTAAGGTCAAAAAAGGGGCCACGTCTACACTTGAAAAGTTAAGTGCGCTTCTGTTAAGTCGACTTAATAATGTCCACTTTAAGCCTTCATAAAGTCGACCGAACTTTTCCAGTGTAGGCAGCCGAAGGGAACAGTGACCGGGGCCTGGCCACGTGTGGACGGGCTAAGAACAGCCGGGGCCCACGAGGCCGTGCTGCTCTGGGAAAGGCTGAGTGCTGCGGCCTGGGCTGCGTGTGGGACGTGTGCCCTGGAGACAGAACTTGCGCCTGCACCCAGGGCGTCTGGAAACCGAAATGTCAAACTCTGCAAATGAACTCATTTAATGTCCTGCATAAAATAACAGCACCGAGGGCCACTTACTTCCCCCCCACCGGGCTCTGGTTCTTGGGAATTACAGGCATTTCCAGTCTGGTGCAACGTGCCCAGAGCTCCACTGATGGCCCCAGCGCCAGCCTCTGACGGACATTGGCAGCACCTGGGCAACCACAGCCGTCCTCCGCTAGTCGCCATCCCCCAGGCCGTTCCTTCACACGCCCCCCGGAAAGCCCCCGGGCAGGGAGCAGGGCCTGAGGCTCTGTGGGGCCGTGGGGGGCGGGCGGGAGGGCTGGTGGCAGTAGAACGGGCGAAGGCGAAGGTCAGTGGTGCGAGCGACACCTCACTATCCTCGCAGGGATGGTGCGGCAGGGCTCCACCCGCTCTGCATGGCGCGGGCCTGTCCCAGTGCGAGGGCCAAACCCTGGCCCGGTTGAAGTGAACGTTTCCCACCTTTAGGGCAAAAGGGGCAGTTTGCCCCATCCTGCCCCCCCCCCAATTTGAGAGTGCCCCCCACGTGTGTGGCATTGGGGCTTGGCACAGGAGGCTGCAGGTTCCATCTCTGGGGGCAGCTGGGCCAACCTTGTGTGGGCCGTACCCCACGTCAGCCCCTTGCCAGCTGCAGCC
The DNA here is from genome assembly GCA_007922175.1 of Pelusios castaneus. Taxonomy (NCBI): domain Eukaryota; kingdom Metazoa; phylum Chordata; order Testudines; family Pelomedusidae; genus Pelusios; species Pelusios castaneus. Next base: position 106,923 of record ML686114.1, read on the forward strand.
GGCAGCCCACGCGTGTCTCCGCTCACAGGCGAGTGGCCGTTAACACGGGGATCCGGGGCAGGGAGTGCAGCCCTGGGGGGAGGGGATGCCCCCCCCGATTCCTTTCTGAGTGCTGTCCGCGTGCTCGGTGCTGCACGGGCCAGATAGACCCCAGCCCAGCCAGGCAGCTCTGCCCCAGCCCACACACACCACCGGCGGCGAGGGTCTCGTGGCCGTGGACGGCACCAGCTGGGGGTGGAGGTTTCTAGGTGGGATGTGAGCACAGAGAATGTGCTGGGGGGGGGGGGGCAGCCTGGGGGAGGGGCCCAGCCAGCAGACGGAGAGGCACATGGGGCGCAGGGCTGGCACCGCCTTTGTGGTCCTAGGATGCCCTGTTGCATCCCTGGTCTGCTGGCCCCTGGCACGCCCTGTTCCCACGGCCGAGCAGGCACCTCCCTGGTGAGAGCGAACGCCCCCTGCCCCTCGCACCCCAAGCCCGCCCTGCCTCGGACGCCGGCTTTTCCTGAGCCCAGCTGCCGCACCAATGGGCCAGCTCGAGCCCGTATTTACCCAGCGCTCCCAGCCACACCCGTGCGCCCCCACTGCGCTGCGCCGGCTGTCTGCCACCTTAGACTGCCCCAGCACTCTGGCCATGACCCCCCGCCCAGCAGGGCCCAGACCGGACATGGGCATGTGACCGGAGGGGGGCGAGAGCGCTCGCCTGAGTCAGAGCCTGGCATAGTGCGCAGTGTAGACACCCCCGGGGGCTGCCTGCCTGCTCGGCCGGCAAAACCCGCCTGGCTTGACCGGCTGCTTCGTTGCAGGCGGGCGCTGGGCTCTGGATGGCCCCTGGGTCCCTCCCACCGTCCTAGCAGCCCGGCCCAGCCCAATGATACAGCCCCCTTCATTGAACCCCAGCCACCAGGGGTCCAGCTGTGGCGTAGACACCCCCTAAGTGACCCGCCCCCCCGCAGACCCCAGGGCGTGTGCTGCACCCGGGGCTATCCAGGCTGAATGGCAGGAGGAGTTTCCTGCTGGTGAGATCAGCAGGGCCAGGGCTCATGACCGTCCGCCCCTGCAGGGAGGGAGCCCTGAAAACTGACAAAGCTTTGGGGGGGGGGTACCCTGATGCAGGTCCTGGGGGCAGCCAGGCGACAAAGGGGCCCTGGGCTGGACCTCACCTGGACAGGGGCTGCTCGTAAAGGACCTCAGCCTGGGCCCGTCTGTGCCGTCCGCTAGGACGCAGCTTCGTGGCTCTGTCCGTGGCTCTGTCCGTGCCCCCGTGGCCGTGGCCCCTCCAGCCTCCCCCGGCTGCCTGCGCACACTGGGTGCCTGCCCAGACATACGCCCTGGGGCTGGCCATCCTAGGCCACCTAACGGGGTTCACCCCAGTCTGGGGCCGGGTGCCAGACACGTCGCCTGTGCTGCTCCAGGGCTCGGTGCTCTTCTGGGCCGTGTTGCGCTCCCTGCCAGCTGCCAGCCCTGAGGGCGCCCTGCCTGCCACATGGGGCCCATTGGGGGGGATCTGGGGGGGGGGGGCCAAGCCAGGCAGCCCCAGCTCGCAGCAGCCCTGCCAGTGTCTCCCTGGGGGGTCGCCCACCCTCTGGTGGCTAATGGAGGGAATGAGCCAGTTTAAAAGCCAGGGCACAGAGGGGAATGAGTGAGTTTATGGGGGGGGGGGGGCAGCCCCCCTCCCGTAGGGGCGCTGGCTGGTTCTCGCAGGGCCTGGGGCTAGCAGGCTGGCCTCGATAAGCGCTCGCCTTGGCTGGATGGCGCTGCTGGCCCCAGGGCTACAATACCGCTGTGGCTAAGCACCATCCGCGAGTGGCCGGCACCAGGGGGTTTGTGGGCCTCTGAGGGGTCCCGTGGATTCCCTGCCACCCGGTCGGCTCAGCGAGAGCTCACGTCAGACACTCACTGTGCACGTATGTGTCTGTCGCTCACCCAGCAGCCGATCCGGCCCGTTCGTTCACACCGCCCGGTATAACACTGCCCGCCGCCCAGACCCTGCCTGCGTTTCTCCCAGCTGCCTGGGGACGAGGAGTCCCCGAAATAAGGGGCGGTGGGGCTGGAGAATGGTTCCCAGGCCCTCGGGGGACAAACAAGGAGACGCTGGCTGCAGCGAGCGTGGGGGCACGTGAGCATCGCCGGCCAGCCGCCACGCAGCGCGCCCCGACTCACTCCCTGCTGGCCCCACCACAGCCATGGCTGCAGCTGGGATGCTGTCAAGGGCCCAGCAGGAGACCCAGGCTGCTGGAGAAACCCTGAGCGTACACCGCGTATTTGGGCTAAGCAGTGACAGCCGTGGAGAGGCAGCTGAGCAGCCGTAAGCTACGTGGCCGGTGTCAGCGTCACACTCCTGAAACTACGTCCAGGCGGGTAAAAAGGTGCCGGCGCCTTCGTGGTTCTTCGGGGACCGTAACGACCAAGCAGAAGTGGTGAGTTTATGGCCACAGCTGCTGAGGAGTGAGGCCTTTCCAGACAGACCGTTGTCAAGCAACGTTTTCTGTAAGCCTCCAATGATTTTTTTTTCTTTCTTTGGGGGGGGGGGGTACCCACTTTCCACTGTATAGATGACTGCGTTCCAGCTGGCTCATTCTTTACTTGCATCTGTCTGTTGCATAGTAAAGTTGACTAACTAAGGTGGTGGGAGCTGATTGGTGCAAGGCCTATTTCGCAGTGCGCGTGGCTTGGTGTTCTGTAGTCCCTCAGTCTAAAGTGATGGGTTAAGCGGGACTATAGAACCTGGGATCCAAAAGGAAGTTCTTTGGACCCTAACTCCAGGACACAGAGCAAAAAGTTCAGCACTGCCAGACTGCAACCCCCAGCCAACCCTCCTGTGCCCCGACGACCTAATCCTGATGGGCCACCAGGAGAAGTTTGTCTCCTTATTGGGAGAGGAGAGCGCTGTGTGTTAGCGTGTGCGCTCTGGTAATAAGTAAGAATTAAGAACGTTATTGTGTGAGGCGTCTTCCTGGTAAAAGTGCCTGCAGACAATTACACCCGGAACCCTACGGCTTGGGAAAGTGCAGGTCCTTCAATTACCCAGGTTACCCATAGGGGCTGGGACTTGGTTTTCCTTCAGCCCTAGAGTGTGACTTGGGTAAGGAGAGGTGCCGTTCCCCCATGCCCTATGGATTGGGAAGGGGCAGGGTGAGCCTTCCCAGGGTTATGGCTTGAGCCCTCCGGATTGGGTAAAGGTGAGGTATACTCACTGGTTGCTGAGCATGACAAGCCATGTTCACCACACCCAGGGACCGCCCCGTGCCCACCGCCTGCAGCCCCAGCACGGAGTGCAAGCGCATGTGCAAGCCCAAAATGCAGGCCTGAAATTAGAAAGCCACTGGGCTCCCAACTTTTATGCTCTATGCAGCCTGCTTCCTTCAGCTGCTGGGGAAGCTACCTGCATGGCGGTTCTAACGCCGCATGCCGTGAGAGCCTGACACCAGCCGTCTTAGCAAAACAAAAGAGGGCATCTTCTCCAGTCCCGTCTCGCGTCCCAATGTCACCGCCCGGCTGGAAAGCAAGGGAGGAATCTTGTGGCACTTTAAAGACTAACAGATTTTTTTTATTTGTTTATTTATTCAAAGCGTGTGACGAAGTGGGATTTTCTCCCATGAAAGCTCATGTGATAAATAAATTTGTTTAGTCTTTGAAGGTGCTCGAGGACCCCAAATTTATCTTTATTAGGTTGTTAGTCTTTAAAGTGCCAAAGACACCGCTTTTGTTTTGCTGAACTAGACTCTCACATTCAAACAGGAATAATAGTCGCCTGTCTCCGAGGAGTCTTGTGTAGCGTACTTCATTGGTCTTGCTGAGATGTCTTGAGGTCATTGGATGGAAAACGCTAAGTTTCCACAATTAACCTTTCATTCATAGGCACTCACAGGAGCCTGGGATTTTACCCGACTACCCCTCCTGCCCAAGCTTCCTGATAAGGGCAGGTCTGTTTAATGTACCCCCCAACAGTGGGGTCTGTCACTGCCCCAGTCAGCCAGGGAGGGAGGAACAGGCTAATGAGTGAGAGCCCCCCACAGCCTCAATCTACTGACCCAGTTCCTGCCTTTGGAGGGGCACACCGGCAGCTGCCTCTCATGCCGGCAGCGGGGTGGGGACAGGCAGGGGTTGGGGAAGGAGAGGAGGGGAGGGGGTCAGCCAAAGACTCATGCAGGGACCATGGTGAGGGGTGGGGGAAAAGACTTGGCAGTGGGACCTTGGATGGGCCTGGGGGGCGCCCCAGGCTACGCACACAGAGAAAATCGTCCTTTACTCACATTCCACCTGCCTGTGTGTTGGGGTAGGCGGCCCAGCCCTTTCTGAGCTGCCTGCACTAGACTTTTCACTGAGGGTGATATAGAAACCCTCCTTCCCTTCTACCCTGCCAGGCAGGACCTTCTGCCAACCTCCAATGGAAACCCCCCTTGCTGAAGTTGAAGCCCATTGATTCTTGTTCTGTCCCCTGTGGCCAGAAAACAATTTCCCCCCTCCTCTTTCTGCAGACGTATCACATCTCCCCACTCCAGCCGATAACCCCATTTTTTCAGTCTTTCCACAGAGTTCATTTTCCCCAGATCCTTCATGGTCTTTATTCTCCACTGCACCTCTTCCAACATGCCCCCAGTGTGGTGCCCAGAACTCCAGCCGCGGCCACACCAGGGCAACCCAGAGCTGGAGCTGGGCCGTGCCACACTGGTGTCACACACTCCCCTCCTCCAGGCCCGGCTGGCAAAGGGCATTAAAGCAGGGAGTGCCAGTCACGCCGGCTGGGGTGGAGACCAGCCTAGGCAATGCGCACCCGCAGATTTTGCTAGTTCCCTGCCGCTTTTCAGGGCACTAAACAGGACGAAGTACAGAGGTTCAAGGCTCATCCGCACACATAGCTTGTGGGGCTCCCGTCGCCTGCTGCAGGATTTTGCCGTCAGTGGAGACTAAGCCTTTATCCTTCAAATTAGCGTTTTTAATAGTTAACCTGCCTCTTCCTTCTCACCCTGCCTCAGCAGTGCCTGGAGCGTGCGAATTGCCCCCCAGCCCTGTTAATACACCCAGCTGCCTTTTCCACCACAGCTCCACGCTCCTGTTCAGTCTGGGCTTTGCTATAACCCCAGACCCTCTTCCGCTGCTCCCCAGGTGTGTAGGAAGTGGGGGTATTAAGGGTAATTGCTAGAGTTTTAGGCATAAAGTAAGTTCAGCTTATAGTAAAGTATAGGTCCAAGCCTGAACCAACCTTCAAAGGTCTTTTCTGCCCAGCAACAACTCACTTGAACCTATGCCAAGAACTCAGCCGGCACATAGTCTGCAAAAAACCTGCAAGAGTCCTGCAAACTAAGTTGCAAGGAGCTTGTTTGCAAAAGGTGTGAAAACAAAGGTGGGGGCATGAGGGACTTAATCCCTATAAAAGTCAGCCCCAGACCCCTGTAAAATCAGCTAGAGGCAGAACAGTCTCAAGACGCCCCGATACCTGGGCTTGCCCTTGTGTCGAAAGCCAGTGGGGACCACTGTAGCTAGGGTAGAAGAGTCAGCACGCCCAATCCGGACAGGTGACGGGACTGGCAAGAAGAACGGACAACAATGGTCGGACCCTGATCCTAGGTGTGACGGAACTGACACGGTGGCTGGGAGCCCGGTGAGTAACTAGTTACAATCACAGAAAACATCGAAGAGGGTTAATCATACCTCGGTGAAGGCTGGTTCATAGTAGCTACATTGGAACTGTAACGGGAAGATTTTAGCACCCCCGAGTCCTGGGGCAAGGACTAAAGCAGCTTAGCACCCTCAACGGAGCCTGGGAGGACAGGTTGTCTAGGGATAAGGCTAGGGACCACGCAGTTAGACCCCCAGGGTCAGGGACCACGCAGCTAGAGCCCCTGAACCTGGGAGGACAGGTTGGTTAGACTGTGTCTCCCTGCAAGTAAGAGGAGAGCCACACACAATATAATAAGAATAGCTTTAGCATTTAACCTGGGCCATTGAGTCCTAATCATAATCTTTGACTTTAAGACCTGCTGCAGCATAGGAATAAAGCATAGGCACATATTATCTGCAATTGCATAACCACTGTCTGTAATTCTTCGAAGGCGTTTTGACAGGAAACGAAAGCCTCAAATTTGTAAGCATGGTAATCGAAAATAAATCTCTTTTATTCATAACTCTCTTGATTCCCCTGATACTTTTCCTCTCATTATTGACTTCCTTTGCACCCCTCTCGTTCTCATTTCTTCATGGCTCGGTTCAACCCTCTATTGTGCATATCTCCTGACCTCCTGTGTAATATCAAGGGCCTCCAATCAGTCACCGGACAAAGGTAGGGCTATAATCCCTATGGCCAAAAGGACCCTCGTCTGCTTGCAGCCCTCGATGAATAACACCCCGGGGGTGGACATTAAACAGTGTAGCAGCGAGCAAGGTGGTAGCGGGCAGCTGAGTTTTCTCTGCACACAGCACCGGGCACCTGCTTTGATTGTTTCGTCTGAGTCCAGCCCCCTGCTCCAGTTCATCAAGCTCATGTTGAATTCTAAGCCTGTCCGCCCCTGTGCCCACAACCCTCTGCGAGGGGCCAGCCCCAGCTTTGGTGAACCCAGTCACTCCCCCAGCCACAGCCCAGGCTGGTCCTTAGCAAGTCTCTGGAGAGCGGTGCACGTGCAGACGGGGCCTACGCACAGGCACAGCAGAGAACTCAGGAACCAGAGCCCTTCCATCAGCATTTTCCTCTCGAGGAGTAAGCTGGCCTCTGCAAGGGGCCAGTGCAGGCTCCACCGCAGCTCGGCCGTCTGAGTGCAGGGACTACGAGGGGAGAGGAAGGCCAGAGCAGAATGAAGGACAGCCCTGGGGGGCTGGTGAAAGAACAACACGAGTGAGGTTGCCCCAGCTGACAACTAGGAATTAAATCCCTCTGCAGGAGGACACGGGCTGTTTCGAGCCCAGCAGAGATGGGCACGTCTGGGAGTATATTTTTCTACAGCTGCGTTTGGGCATCAGGTGAAGATGCTGAAGAAGCTCCTGTTCCTGCCCACGTCTGACATACACTCGCTGAGCCCCACGGGGATGTGTGGGGTGCTGGGCAATCTCATCAGAGGCTGGCTGCTGGGAACTCAGATCTGGGACACGAGCCACAACACAGGGTGGAAGAGAGACAGCCGCAGCCACTTTGAGAAGGAACCAGCAGCCCCTGCCATTCCATGGAGGCCACGTTTACTTCCATCTTACGGGAGGAGCGGGGATTAGAAACTGCTTGTGAGCTGGGAAGTTTATTTTCCAGCAGCATGAGAATCAGAGAGATTCGCTGTCAACACAGCCAAGCACAGGGAAGGTGGGCAAAGAGGCCCAGGAAGACGCAGAAGTTTCACGGCTACGTGGAAGCCACACCACACAAAGGAAGGGCCACGGTCTGGTTGGAATTTTATGAGATTTTTATTTATTTTTTTAATTTTTTGTGTTTTTTATACAGGCTAGCGTTGTACCATTTGCTAAAGCTGCTGATTCTGCCACAAACTAGAACAGAAATTTCTCAGAAATTAAGTCAGTTCCCCTCCTTGTTAATTCACTGTCTGCCTCCCAACTGAACAGCGGGCTGTTTTAATGGTTTTGCAAGACACCCCTGTACAAAGTCTGCCGCGCAGCTACTGCTCTGACTGAGGAATGAAGAAGCCGAGAGTCCATGAACATTGGAATTTCCCTGTACAACATGGCCTGCTCTGGAGTTTGGTCCGCCCAGGGCAGCGAGTTAACCATAGAGATCGTCGTCGTTGTCCTCGCTGTACACGGTGCCACCACTTCCGCTGCCTGTGCCTTGGCTGGGGCCAGCCCCACTCTGGCTGCCGGACGGGAATCTGCCAGAGAAAAACATGGCTCAGGCTCCTCCCAGCACCTGCCGCCGCCTGGCCCTGCACACCAGTGCGGCTAAGACTCCCCACCTCGCTGCCAGCCTCTGCCTGCATCTACCAGAGCCGCAGAGCGACGGCACCCTCGCTCCAAACCCCTGCTGCTGGGGTGAGCCCAGAGGCTGTTTAACGGCACACGGGCCGGGCCAGGACAGGAGCGAGCACAGCCACCGCTGGGGCGATATGGCGGGGGAGAGGGACGCTCCCCATTAGCGCACGGCCCAACGAGCCCCCCCATTACCTGAAGCTGCCGAAGCCACGGCTTTGCTGGAGAGTCTGTGCGAACATCTCGTATTTCCGGATGTCGTTGTCGCTGACAGAGCGGCGAGCGAAGCGCATGGCCTCCTCAAAGTGATCCCTGCGGATCTCCGGAACCGGATCGTCCTCCTCCACCTCCTGCAACGCACCAGAGAGAAGGTGGTGCCCCTGCACCCAAGAGCCCCGCTTCGTTCCGGCCAGCGGGAACAACCAGAAACCGCAGCCAAGGTACCAAGTAGGGAAACCCTTGGGATTGTCTCGGGGTGTCTGGGCTGTGCCTGTTTCCACTGCTTTCTGTTCATGCACTTTGGTGACGGGACCACTGGAGGGTGAATGGGCCCGCCCCAGCCACACGTAGACGTACCCAGTCCCAACCAGTCACAGGTCAGGACCAAGGGGGGGTCCACCCAGCCTGGGAAAAAGGACAAAGGCTGGGGAGGGGTCAGGTCTGGCGGAGGAAGGGCAGAGCTATGGCAGAGGTGGAAGGGAATGGGCCCTCGGATCAGGGCTCCACGCTTCTCCTGGGGGGCCGCTGCTGTACCCTCCAGTTACCCGGCTCGCCAGTCTTCTGTACTGTGCTGAGAGCTAATAAACCCCTCTGACCCCCCGCCGGCTGGGAGTCCCTCTGACTGGAAAGGGGGGCCGTGAAGGAACGCCCTGGAAGAGGCTCCCACAGGCCAGACCCTCAGAGGCTGAATTTGGGAGCTGGGAGCGTGGAGACCTGGGCCAGATGCCTGATCAGTGGTGATCAGAGGGGACCCAGGCACGATTCCTGAGAGGCTCCATCACAATCTCGCCCTGGGAGGCTCCCCCAGCAGACGCTGCTGCCCAGGGCAGAAGGAAGCCTCGCCCTCACGCACCAGCCCAGCAAGAGCAGAGCGCCCACCTGCTCCGAGGGCTCTGCAACTGACCGAGTTGCTCCCTGACTGGGAACACTGCCCAACAACGCGCACCGCCCCAGGGTGCCAAGGGGGAGCTGTGCCAGCAGCCGGGCGTGAGCCACGGCCCGTCTCTCTCAACTGGCACAGGGAAGCTGCCTCCCTCACCATGGCAGAAGGGTTGGTCTGCCTCTCGCGCTCTCTCCTGATCTCGTTCTCAATGGACTCGCGAATGGCCAGTTTGCAGGCACGCTGGCAGATCTCGGTCAGGTCAGCTCCCGAAAAGCCATTGGTCATCTTGGCCAGGAACTCCAGGTCCACATCCTGCGGGAGAATCAGGGAGGCCCAGCTAAAACCAAGCCGTCAGGGTCCTCCAAGGCAACAGGCTGCCTCCTCCACTGAGCCAGCAGCCACCCTCCCGCATGTGTCCACCCAGAACCCAGACGGGCAGCCCTGGGAAAGGCAGACTCGGCGCAGCACAGCTCCAGGGCCCTTCGTTCAGAGCACACAACGCGACATCAGGCTGCACCAGACAGCCAGGCCCTGAACTCACCACCCTCCCTCCCAGGGACTGACGTTCATGTGCCAGCAACCGCAGTCACTTCTCTGCTCTTCCCCTCATTTTCCACAAACCCTCGACCGCCAGAACCCTGGTCAAGGAGCGCACGCCTTGCCTTGGCAACTGGGGACTTCCTCAGGTTGGCCTTGAGGATGGCGACGCGCGACTTCTCGTCGGGCAGGGGGATGTAGATGAGCTGATCCAGGCGGCCAGGACGCAGGATGGCTGGGTCGATGATGTCTGGCCGGTTGGTAGCACCGATGATGAAGACGTTCTTCTTGGTGGACATGCCGTCCATCTCTGTCAGAATCTGGTTAATAACACGGTCCGCAGCACCACCGCCGTCCCCAATGTTCCCGCCTCGAGCCTTCGCAATGGAGTCCAGCTCATCGAAGAACAGCACGCAGGGCGCGGCTTGGCGGGCCTGCACAGGGCAAACACACACGGTTCCTTTGGGCACTTAGCAGCCAGAGCCACACACACATCTCCTGGCTGTTGACACACAAATAGATGCTGCCGTACAGGGCGGGTGCGGGACCCAAGGCAGCTGAGACGGGCAGCTCTGGGACTGGCCCAGATGTCCATTACAAAACCTTACGCTCAGGCGCCGGTGTCCAGAGGAGCTGGGAGCAACGGGCCCTAGCAGAACGCTGACGACTCGAGGCCTAGAGAAAAGCTGGGATGCATTCTGGCTGGCCTGACGGTCTTCCTGCATGAGCTCTCGCTTCCCCGGCCCCACCGCCAGGCAACGCTCCCTGGAAGCAGACACCGAGAAAGCCTGCCCGGTGGGCGGCCTCACTGAGCCGTGGCCACTGATGGACAAGGCTGAGGCTCTGGAAACCGGAGGGGGCTAATGGCATGTCCCACGTAACAGCCCTTTCGGGGGTGGCTCCCTTCTCTTCTGGTCCTTCCCCTGCACCCATCACTGTGTCAGCTGGGGGCAGAAGCAAGCCCATTGCATCTCTGCGACTCGCAGCTTTCCAATGTTAAGAACGAGTCTGCTCTCGCCACGAGGGCCCCACCCGACCAAGCTCAGCACAGGCGCTGCTCTGGGGAGACGACACCCCCCAGTAAAACCCTCGCTAGGAGACAAAGCCACTCACCTTGTCGAAGATCTCACGCACGTTGGCCTCAGACTCACCAAACCACATGGTGAGCAGCTCTGGCCCCTTGATGGAGATGAAGTTGGCCTGGCATTCGTTGGCAATGGCTTTAGCCAGCAGGGTCTTTCCACAGCCGGGGGGCCCATAAAACAGGACCCCTTTGGAAGGAGTCATGCCGAATTTGAGGAATTTGTCCGGGTGCTCCACAGGGTACTGGAGAAGGGAGAAATCTAGCATCAGCCCTCCCCAGAGCAAGGGACCACACCCTGCCCCTGCCCGCCGTAAAGGGTCCTGCCCGCTAGATTCCAAGGTCGCTTTCAGGCCACATCTGACGCCTCTGATCAGGAACAGTCCAATTTATCCCCAGAGCAGGTACTGCCTGGTTAGCAGCAGGGCAAGCTTCCCGCACACTCTGCCTCATTGCTGCCCGGTGGGGACCACACTAGAGGCTAGAGGGGCCCGTTCAGTCAGGATCTCTCGTCGGAGACAGTGCAGCCCACCAGGAACCGGAAAGACCCACCAATTCCCTTGACACGTGGCCAAGGCCAGGGGACAGCTTTTGGCTACCACTGATCTGGAATGGGTTAAAACAGAGGATGTCTCCAATCTGTATTTGCCCTGCAGCCAAAGACAGAGGCATGTCAAGTCCACCGTGATCCTGGCATCGCAGGGCTAATGGGGAAGAGCATTTCCAGCAAGAGTAGAAAGCCCTCAGTCAGATCAAACACCTCCCACTCCTGACAGCACAGAATCAGCACTTGCTTTCAGCATTTGGCTTCTAGGATACAAAGGTCTTGTCTACACTGAGACTTCCGCACTTTTCCCACACTTGGTCTGAACAGCCTAGATGACACGAGAACGCCGGTGCTCATCTACAATAGCATCTCTGCCACTGCGAGATCTCAAGGTAGCTGCTACTTACAAGCCTGAGAAGTAACAAGTTCCCCCAGCATGGACACAGCCTTCCCCTCTCCCTCTGCATACCACCCTTTCAACCTAACAGGAAGCAGCATGGAGCTTACAGTCAAACAACAGAGGAAAATGTTTGGGAAGAGGTGGCCTGTGGGTTTAAGATTAATCAAACTCTTTTACAGGTAACTGCCTATTTGCAGCCACCCAGGAATTGCTCATCAGCCCTCACCTGCACGAGCTCCTGGAGTTCTCGCTTGACATCTTCTAGCCCGCCAATATCTTCCCAGGTAACCTGGGGCACCTCCACCACGGTCTCCCGCAGAGCTGAGGGATTGCTCTGGCTCAGAGCCCACTAGCAGCAGGAGAGAAAGCACCACACGTGAATTAACATCCCATGGTCATTTGCCCGAAAGAAAGGAATGAACAGGGAGAGACATGTGGGCCAGCAGGACCCCACGAGCATTTCTGCATTACCCTGAAGTCATCCATGGTGACAGCCAGTGAATTCATCACTTCAGCATCAATGGTTTCGTCCTCCAGGTCTATGAGATCCATCTTCTTCCTGATGGCCTGAAGAGCCGCTTCGGAGCAGAGCGCGGCCAAGTCAGCACCAACATGGCCATGGGTCTCATTGGCCACCTGAAAGCACATCAGCAGCTGTGACTTAGACACATCACGCTGGCAGAATTCACGCTCCACTTCTCTGCCCAAACATGCAATAAACCTCTGGGGGACAGGAACCATGACTCAGGATGAATATACACCCTAGTCTGCAGGCAGGGAGAAGCTACTTTCCATAGGAGGCAGAAAAGTCATCCAAGGCTTCAGTACAGAACGGGGCCAAACAACAACTCTGCAGATACGGGTCCTCTAGCCACAGAAGCAGCACTGCACCACCTCCCTCCTGCCCCACACATGCAGGCAGCTCAGTCCCTGGCTTCTGAGGGGATGGTACACAACTCTCCACGCACTGGCCTAAGAGCAAATAATGTGCGCTGGGAAAAAAAATCCTGACTCTGCAGAGAAAATGAGGGAGTCGAACGTAGCCGTCCACTCAACAGACCTTGGTGTCAGTGTGGACAGCTCTCTGAAAACACCACTCAGTGAGGAGCGACTGACGAAAACCAAGAGAATGTCAGGCACCATTAGAACAGGATGGATAGTACAGGAATACCATAATGCCACCTGCACACCCCTGATTTTCCCGTACCTGGAATACTGCATGCTCACCCCTTCCCAAAACAGATGCATTACAATTGGAAAAAGTACAGGAAAGGGAAACAAAAATGATTAGGGGATAGAATAGCTTTCATCAAGGAGAGCTTCAAAAGACTGTGACAGAGGTTAATGAAGCCATGACTGGTGTGGAGGAAGTGAATAAGGAAGTGTTATTTATTCCGTCATATAACACAAGAACCAGGAGTCACCCAATGAAATTAACAGGCAGCAGGTTTAACGTAAAAAGAAGGAAGTACTCCTTCACACAACACACAGTCACAACCCGTGGAACTCCTTGCCAGGGGATGTTGGGAAGGCCGGAAGTATCAGTGGGTTCAAAGAAGAATTAGTTAAGTTCCTGGAGGACAGGTCCATTAATGGCTATACACCAAGATGGTCAGGGACGCAACCCCATATTCTGTGCATCCCAAAAATCTCTGATTGCCGGGAGCTGGGACTAGACAACAGGGAATGCATCACCCAATAGTTACCATGTTCGGTTCATTCCCCCTGGAGACAGGATACCAGGCTAGACGGACCAGTGGTCTGATCCAATATAGCCGTTCTTATGCAGCCATACCTCTTGCAGATGGCCGGGATTTTAGGTCACAGGTAGTCTGGGTAGAAGTTCCAGAGGGGAGCTGTGCTAGTCTAGTTCAGCAAAACAAACAGAGTCCTGGGGCACTTTTAAAGACTAACATTTATTTATCGCAGGAGCTTTCGTGGGAGAAAATCCCACTTCATCTGACACATGAAATGGAAACTACAACATGGAAGGGAATATACAAGTGCAGAGAAGGGTGAGTCACAAGGTCTGTTCAGAGTTTTTCAGCAAATTGTTTTGATTCAAACAGTGCGGAACAACAGATAAGAAGGTGGCCCCACAGTATGTCAACATTTCTATGGCTGACTTAGAGCAAGGACTCATCCTCAAGTACCACTCCTCTGCTTTCGCTAGATATTGACATCACCATCATCTGGACCCACGGAAAGGAGGCCCTTGAGGAATTCCACTGAGTTTTCAACAACTTCCACCCCACCATCAACCTCAGCCTGGACCAATCCACTTTTTGGACACTACAGTACAAACTGGGTGTTTGAACACAAACACCCTCCTATTCTGGAAACCTACTGACCGTTAGAGTTACCTACATCCCTCTGGTTTTCACCCACGACACACCACACAATCCACTATCTACAGTCAAGCTCTAAGATACACCGCATTTGCTCCAATCCCTCAGACAGAGACAGACACTTTCAGGATCTCTATCAAGCATTCTTAAAACTACAATACCCATCTGGAGCAGTGAAGAAACAGACTGACAGGCCAGACAGGTACCCAGAAGTCAATTATTCCAGGAGAAACCCAAGAAAGAAAACAACAGAACGCCACTGGTCATCACCAACAGCCTGCAAGTCAGACCTCTACAGCACATCAAAGATCTACAGCCTATTAAGAACATAAGAAAGGCCGTACTGGGTCAGACCAGAGGTCCATCTAGCCCAGTATCTGTCTACCGACAGTGGCCAGTGCCCAGGTGCCCCAGAGGGAGTGAACCTAACAGGCAATGATCAGGTGATCACTCTCCTGCCATCCGTCTCCATCCTCTGATAAACAGAGGCTAGGGACACCATTCTTAACCCCTTTCTGGCTAATAGCCATTTATGGACTTAGCCACCATGAACTTATCCAGTTCCCTTTTAAATATTGTTATAGTCCCAGCCTTCACAACCTCCTCAGGTAAGGAGTTCCACAAGTTGACTGTGCGTTGTGTGAAGAAGAACTTCCTTTTATTTGTTTTGAACCTGCTACCTATCAGTTTCATTTGGTGACCCCTGGTTCTTGTATTATGGGAGTATTTAAACAACTTTTCCTTGTCCACTTTTTCCACATCAGTCATAATTTTATATACTTCTATCATGTCCCCCCTCAGTCTCCTCTTTTCCAAGCTGAAGAGGCCCAGCCTTTTCAATCGTTCCTCATACGAGGCACTCTCCAAACCCCTAATCATTTTAGTTGTCCTTTGCTGAACCTTTTCTAGTGCTAGAATATCTTTTTTGAGATGAGGAGACCACATCTGTACACAGTATTCGAGATGTGGGCGTACCATGGATTTATATAAGGGCAATAATACATATGCAGTCTTATTTTCTATCCCCTTTTTAATGATCCCTAACATCCTGTTTGCTTTTTTGACCGCCTCCGCACACTGTACGGACATCCTCAGAGAACTATCCACAATGACTCCAAGATCTTTTTCTTGACTCGTTGTAGCCAGATTAGCCCCCGTCATATTATAGGTATAGTTGGGGTTATTTTTTCCAATGTGCATTACTTTACACTTATCCACATTAAATTTCATTTGCCATTTGGATGCCCAATCACTTAGTTTTGTGAGATCTTTTTGAAGTTTCCTATTCTACAAGATGATCCCTCACTCTCTCAAACATTGGGAGACAGACCTCTCCTCGCTTACAGACAGCCCCCAACCTTAAACAGATACTCACCAGCAACTACAGACCTAACAACAGAAACACTAAGGCAGGCACATATCCCTGCAACAAACCACGCTGCCAACACTGTCCACGTTATTACTGAAAATGACACCATCACTGGACCAAATCAAACCAGCTACTCCATCAAGGGCTCATTCACCTGCTCGTCCACCAATGTGATTTATGCCATCATGTGCCGGAAATGCCCCCCCGCCTTATACATTGGCCAAACGGGACAGTATCTGTGTCCATTTATTCTTTTGTGCAAATCTGACATCAGGAATGGCAACATCCAAAAACCAATACGGGAACACTTCAATCTCCCTGCTCATTGTGTGAAAGACATGTCAGTTAGTGCTTCAACAGAAACACTTCAAAACAAAGCTCAAAGGGAACTGCAGAGTTAGAATTCATATGCAAATCTGACACCTTTACATTAGGTGTGAATAGAGATTTGGCCTGGCTCTCTCATTACAACAGGTGATTTTCCGCTCTCAACCGTCCCACCTTCTTAGCTGCTGTTCCACACTGTTTGATTCAAACCGACTTGCTTGACTTCCTGAAAGGGTCTGAACTGACCTCGTGACTTACCCATCTAACTGTTCCCCTCCATACTGTAGTTTCCACTTCATGCATCATGAGCGCTCAGGCAACAAATAAATTGGTTAGTCTTTAAAGTGCCCAGGACTCCTTGCTAGTAAGGACAAAGATCCTGTGCTCCGTCAATTCGAT
This sequence comes from Pelusios castaneus, assembly GCA_007922175.1. Classification (NCBI taxonomy): domain Eukaryota; kingdom Metazoa; phylum Chordata; order Testudines; family Pelomedusidae; genus Pelusios; species Pelusios castaneus. Next base: position 122,935 of record ML686114.1, read on the forward strand.
GGGTACTCTTTAATGAGAACACCAACGCGCTGTTACAACAGAGGCTTTCCCAGGAAGCGTGCTACCAACCTGCTCCAGATCAACATCATCAGCCAATTTCATATTCTTTGTGTGTATCTGCAGAATCTCCAGGCGGCCAGTGGCATCTGGGATACCAATATCTACCTCTCTGTCAAAGCGACCTGTGGAGCACAAAATACACAACTAGCTGCTGAATTCTCTGCACGAGGGTAAGCTCTGATTGCTGCAATTCCCCTGTACTCGCTCCACTGAAAACCAAACGAGGACCGTGCATTGTTCCAGTACTTCGGTGCTACAGTGATGGCTGCATTTTAAAAAACCAAAAGAACCAGGAGAGATTCGAGAGGGATTCAGCAATCCAGGACAAGTGAGAGAGTGGCTTAATTAGAATTAAAGATGGCCAAATTTAGAGGATCATTCTTTGGTTCAGTCATTTTTCTAGAGTGATTTTCACTTAGATGAAGGCAAGTCTCTCCATTACCAACACCACCGAAACAGATTCTAATGAAGGGGTGTCAAACTTACAGCCCACGGGCTGGATCCAGCCTGCCAAGGGCTCTTACCCAGCCCCCGGAGCCCTGCACAGCCCTCCGTCGCCGGATCTGTCAAGCCCCGGGACACTGCTGGCAATTTTACTTGTCAGCAGAGGGAGCGCCTCCGCCACAGAAATACATGGGAGGTGCCCTCTGGGGGCAGACAGTAAAAACTGCAGGCGCCTTTCCCAGCCCCTTGCAGATTCAGGGGCTGGGAGCAGGTTTTTTCAGCGGTGGGGGAGGAGGGGGGGGTCCCCAGCCAGGTGCCTTGTTTTGAGGATGGGCACTGATCTGGGCAGAAATCGTGTTGATACCTGGGCAGGGCCTTTTAAAATCTGCGGCCCTGCACACACCCAGGCAGTGGCCCAGGGCGGGGAATGGCCTGGCCAGAGAACTGACTCCAGGGGCTAGATTGAGCCCCCTGAGCCAGGTAAGTAGGGGCGGGGGGAGTCGGCTGGGAAAGGGTCAGGAACTGGTGTCGGAAAGGTGGGCGGGGACCAGAACGGAGCCCCATGCAGGGAAGGGAATGGGCAGCGCAGCAAAGGGGAGCCCGCAGGGCAGGGGAAAGGAAAGATGTCGGAGGACCTGTGGGTTTGGGGAGGGGAAAGGGGAGCCCACAGTGCCCCAAGTGTGGCAGGGAAGGGGTCAGGGACCCCAGGTGGTACTGTGCTGAGAAGGGGGTCAGGAAGTCTACTCAGACACACTTGGCCGGTGTCCTGCCTTCCAATCTGCCCCCCCCCGACACCTCTGTTCTAGGGGCAGAAGGGACCCTTGTGATCACCTGGTCTGATCTGAGTAACACAGGCCACCAAACTTCCCCCAAAAGTATCAATGATGGAGACTTCTGCACAACCCTTGTCCCGCGGTTAACTGCCCTGACCCTCGTTTCCAGTCAGAATTAGTCTAGCTTCAACCTCCACCCAATGGCTCACGTTAGACCTTTCGCTGCTAGACGGAAGAGCCCGTTGCTAACTGTCTGCTCCCCTAGACACGTACAGACTGAAATCAAGTGACCTTCTCTTTATTAAGCTAAACAGATTGGACTGAGTCTATCAAGGCACCTTTCCTAAGACTTGAATCATTTTAGTGGCTCTTCTCTGACTCCTGCAATTTACCAACATCCTTCCTGAATTGTGAGCAGCAGAACAGGACACAAAATTCCAGCAGTGCCAAATACGCTGGGAGCTTGTGTTCAGCTGATTATCCCCCACCAGTCCCAAATCTTTTTCAGAGTCCCTCCACCTGCACATCTGGCCTACATTCTTTGGTCCCAAATGTACACATCTAGCTGAATTAGCAGGCGTATTGTTTGCTGACACCCACTTTACCGAGTTTCCCAGTGTCTCCCCTTTTTCATTTCTATTGATGAAGGCCCCACACGGGCAGGGAGTGTTCACGTATGTGGAGCCGTCTATCAGGCCCACTGTCGCCCCAGGGATGGCGTTACTATACCAGGCATTAAAAAGCCACGATTCTGCCTGCTGCTTGTGCAATAAAAATGAACAGTTATCTGCAAAAACATGCACCTGCCACAACTGCACAGTTGCCATGACTGTGCACTCAGGTAAACTGGCCATCTGCCCGTGCAAGTGCCACCAGCTGCAGCCTGGCAGAAATCTGGCAACACTCAAGTTCAAGGCAGGACAAGCTGGGGTTTGTTACAAGGTTACGGATGAGCCTGTCTGAAGTGACCGACTAGCGGCTGTGGTCTTTAAAGCACCCTCAGGGTGCCCAGTAGAACTTGGTTTACAACAAATGGCCCCTTGAGACAGAGGCTGCCTTGGGGCAGGATTCACCAACAGGGCTTTGCAATTTCTGCTCTTTGTAAACCTGAAGCACAGAAAGCAACCCCAAATGCTGGGAGCCAGAAAGGAGTTTCCAGCGAGTGTCTGAAGAGATGAGTCAGGAAGCTGTTACTCTGCCCTTCCAAGCTACTGGGCAACGCCTGATTGCTACTCAATGGCGGCGCAGCACCCATGGGAGAACACTCAAGCGCAGCGTGTCACACAGCAATGGATGCAAGACCAGAAAGGCAGCGAGGGCCGTTACCGAATCGCCTGAGCGCCGGGTCAATGCTGTTAGGTCTGTTAGTAGCTGCCATAACGATCACATGGGCTCTCTGCTTCAGGCCATCCATAAGAGTCAGCAGCTGAGACACTATACGACGTTCCACCTCTCCGTGAGTCTACGGAGAGAGAAAACAGCGCATCAGCGAGTCCGGACTAAAGCGACGCTGGCTGTGGATACCAGCTGCACAAGAGCAGAGCTGGTGAAAGCCTCAAGCTGTAGGGAAACCAGCCCAGCTCCTTCCCAACTCGGACTCCACCCCAGGCACCAGTGTAGAGTGGTGCATCTACATTGCTTCTGCGCTGTCCTGGCGTGCTGACCAGCCTGGGGAGTGCAGGGGTGACCTTCTTACCTTCTCTCTCTTTGGAGCAATGGCGTCCAGTTCATCAATGAAGATGATGGCAGGAGCATTTTTTTCAGCTTCCTCAAAAGCTTTCCTCAGATTGCTCTCAGACTCACCAGCCAGCTTGCTCATGATCTCAGGACCTGGAAGGAAAGCCACAAGATTACAGCTCCTAACCGGCCGAGAAACTACCCAACAGGACACGTGTCCGAACTGCTCCCGGCTTAGAGGAAGAGTTACATTGCTACCCGCAAAGGAATATTGATGGCTTTAACCGAGGTGGGACCTGGCAAGGCGGGGATTGCTCAGAGCCCGCACCAGCAGCAACCTGCTTTTTAACCCCACGAATGACACTGAGTCAGAATAACTGAGCCATCTTCACTCCCGCTTAGCCTATTTCTCTCTCCAGGACCTACCACATCTCTGCACTGCGGTGTCAGCTCTGACTTGAAAGAGAAGTGACCAGATTCCACAATAAGGCATTCAGGGGAAGAGAGTCAAACACCACAGTTGCCTTTTTGTTTGTGTGGTTTGCAGTACACAGGTACAGCTACTGTTTCCTTCCATAGGGTCCTAAAAACACACGACAGCTTTCCACATTAGTTCCTCCACAGATGGGCTGGACAGACTCCAGCAGGGACAGATGTTCTGTAAGCATGTGAATTCCAGAAGGAAGGAGGGGGGCAGAGAGGGATAAGAGATCTCCTACGACAGGCAAACAAGTAGAGCCCTGTGCAGATAATAATATGTGGATCTGCATGCCAAGAAATGGTCCATGGATATCTGCGTATTTGCAGGGCTCTAGCCCTGTACAGGTAAAAATATGTGGCTCTGTATCTGATCAGCATCTGCAAGAAGTGATCTGCAGATATCCTCCTTGTATCCGCAGATTTGCTGGGCTCTACAAACAAGGAGACATGTTACTGACTCACTCGTGGGGCTCTTTTCTACTGCACCCCTCATTGTGGCGATGGAGCCCAGGGGGGAACCGACAGCCGTGACCAGACCCCGGTACTCATGTAGGCCTTCCCCATGCAGCTCTGTGGGTGCACGCACAACCTGCCCTATAGCACCCTCTGCTACGGAAGCTTTGGTTCTCCATTCAAAGACTAGGTCATTACCTACTGCGCAGCTGTTCTGGGATGCAATGGGGGTGCAACCTTCTAGAGGACGAGCTAGAGCATCACCCCACAATGGTGTCTGCCCCTAAAGATAATGAGTGTGCCGACTGCCGGCACGGGTCACCCTTACACTTTCCCGAGTCCGCTGCCGTCTGAGCGAGATGAAAAGGCAGCTCCTTGGCACACCCTCACAGAGAGAGAAATGGGCAGTGCCATGGCCATTGCTGGGGGCGTCTCATACTCCACGGTGTGCTCTGACCAGCCCTTTGGGACTCCCCCCCATTGTGATCACCAACGGGCGAGTCAGCCACTTCCTCTGAGCATTCAGCGCCCGTATTCTGCCACGTGCTCCCTCATGCACCCTGCCCTGCCGTCAGACCCGACTCTCAGCCAGTGAGGAAATCAGAAGAGTATTAGCTCCCCAGATCACACGAGAACAGAACTTCGTTAGCACAGGAATCTGGGGAAGTTCCAGAGCCCCATCCGTGGGCTCTGCTCCCTCAGATTCCGCAAAGGGGACCGAGTCTTTCAGCCAGTCCCAGACACGCCTCTCCAGTCCTTCGCCTTGGCTCTCCCCGGCAACCTGACCACTCCCGTCCTCTCCAGCGCCTTGCAACGAGATGGGTTCCTGCCATGGTCTGTGCCAGGCGGCTAGAGTCAGTCACACCTGCCCTCGTAGGGTCGCTACGAAGATCATGCAGATTGAACAGATGGGGAAACTGAGGCACACAGTACTCCCCTCTATCACATACAGCCCTTGGGAAAGTTCCTCCCAGCTGATGTTAAACCAAGCTGGAACAGCTCTCGTCTTTCACTTGTATGGCACTCCCCGTATCAGGCATGGCCGTGGAAAGGTTCACTACAGACTAGCCAGCCTGCCAGTATCCCTCACGTAACCTACTGGCAGAGGCTGAAGATCTCTGTGGACATGTCTATCTGAACCTCTACCGACCCCATAGCAGACAAAAGATGGACTACAGATGGAGAGGATCTGTGTCCTAGATCTGAACAAAACTTCTCAACTCCCAGCGTCCGGAGGGACTGCAGTTACTCCATAGTGACACGAAAGGGATATTTGCAGGACTGGGCTCCAAATGGCCCAGAGACGTGCTTGAAGTAGGTCAGGGAAGACTTAAGAGGAGGCGGTTCCCCTCAGTGGAGGGCATCATACCAAGTGGATTGATGCCTCCCATCACCCCGCGCTGGATGCACATTTCAAATGAGGGCTTAAAGCAGGTTTGAGCCATAAGGAATTCACACGACTTACCATTGATCAGGAAGAAGAAAGCTCCAGTTTCATTAGCCACTGCACGGGCAATCAGGGTTTTCCCAGTCCCAGGAGGGCCATACAGCAGGATCCCTCGGGGAGGCTGAGGACAAGGAGCCGATCCGTTGTTAGTAAGTCAGTTTCAAAGGTCTGCATAGATTCCTGCTGACTCTGAAGAGAATCTGTACAGTGCATTCACCCCAAAGCTGCGATGCAAGTTCAGGCCCTTCTCAACACTGCCAACCCGGTTCTGCGCTACACTGAAGAAGAGACTATCCAGTAGGCTGCAGCGTTGTTTCACAGCACTTCCTCCTCAGGGAGGAGGATTGTGCAATAGACCCTGGCTTCTAGCTTTTCACTCTGCACCCAACCGAGCGGTGGCCTGAACACCGATGGCACCTTCCTAGGCTGGCAATGGGACTTGCGAAGTCAGCAAAACAGATCCCCCCCAGCACCCAGTGCTCTGCCAACTCTCACCGGACTAAGGAGGAAGGTGCCAGCAGTGCTTCAAGCACTGGGCGGGGCCGATCATGCACGGAGCACACGCCAGACGTTCCCAGGACCCTCACCTTTACACCGATGGCCTTGAAAAGTGCAGGGTGTCTGAGTGGGAGCTCCACCATCTCCTTGATCTGGGCCAGCTGCTTCCGGCAGCCTCCAATGTCATCATAACCCACTTCATTCAGGGACTCCTCCTCATCCTGCCAGCAGGGAAAGTCATGAGTGCACATGGGAAACAAGAGACTTCCTTCAACACTCTCGTCGGCCAAGCAGGACCCGGACGTCCTCGGGCGCCAGAGAACGGCTTTAAGTTTCTTTTCCTCCAACTGGCCACTGGCCGTAGCACAGCCCTGGGAACCAGCGCTAATGGAGTGTCTGGGGCCTGGGCAGGTCCCAGGGTCTCACCGTAAAATGGTGAGGTGCTGAGGGGCAATGTGTGTAGCTCTCTTCAGAGAAGGAAAATACCGTGTCAGCGCTAAGGAGCGTTCATCTCAAGCTACCTAACTGTGCAGTGGGGCCAGCTGCAGAGCTCCAGTGGATTTACAGGTGAAATGTGAATGTTTTCAAAATCCCACCCCCACCTAGAAGTTGTGGGCGAACTAATGGGCCGTCTTCTCCCTCTCGAATGTCCTTCCCAGAATTGAGTCCTCCTGACAGACAATTCAGTTCAGGCTGTGGAGGAGTGCTGTTTGCCAGACTACGATGCTAACCCCAGAGAGTGACGATTCTAGCTCCTAGGGCCTTGGTATCACGTCCTGGGGGTCACTACGCTACGGGCACATCCCCAGCTAGCAAAACTGGAACATCACAGTCAATTCTGACATCACGTCGAGGCCCGTTTCTGGGAGTGCTGCCTCTCGTGGAACAGCTCAGAGCTCCAGCACAAGCTAATGGCCTTGCTGACGATCCACAAGCTGCCGGCTGAGTGGAGCGACACCTAGCACTTGATTCAATGGTGCTTCTCCGTCTGTAATTTGAACATGTCCAACCTCAGGGACGTCCCTGGCATGGGTGGGAAAAGCTCTACTTTGCTGACTGTGGTGACAGCCCAAAAACCTACATCAGACGGGTATTTTCCAAGAGGATGCTGAGATGGAACTGATGAAATAAAGCCAAGTGGCTTAAACAACTTAATCATATAGGTTTCGTGGCAGTTCCTTGTAAAAAAAAGCTACAAATTCAGGGATAAAGGCTGCATTCCAGCCCCTCCCACCACCTGGTATTGCTAACCTGAAGAGGAAATTACCCAGGGAAGATCCGTGTTGGGATTATATCGTAAGGAATTGGGCAGATGCGTTTCAGGCAAGGCTCTTAGCTAACGGAGTCACACTGCAGGAGAGGCAGCTATTGCAGGATGGACTCACTCACCCCAGGGAAGGTAAAAACACCGAACAGCCGGCTCTAGCTAATACAGTCAGTCTGACATTCAGTCTCCCCAGAGTTAGCAGCAGTCAGAGATCTGTACTTAGCCTTCGTTATTTACAGCAATGGGAATGGCTTCCAGCAGGAGCTAGGTGAGTGAGTGCAGACCTGCTAGCTGGAGCGGCTCACAGCCCAGATTTTCCAGCATGAGACCTCAAAGGCACTTGGGCTAATGAAAGGCAGCGCCCATACGCCTGTACTGGGTTTCCTACCCTCAATGCAGAATGGCCAGGCCTCAAATGGAACTAATGCTCCGCAGGGTGTACCGTTCCAGACACACAACCCACGACACTGATTAACGGCAAGTTACCCGCACACACCGAGACAAACAAGCCACTAGATGCTTTGGGAAGTCTTCTCTAATGTCCATAGTCTCTCCTTTCCCTGGAGTTTGGTCAGCCACATTGGCTACAGGCCCAGGAACGCAATACCAGAACACAAGGTGGCCCAATTAGTTTTTATCTGTGACTGGACCGGCTCCTGCTGGTAAGAGAGACGGGCTTTTGAACTGAGAGCGAGATGATCTTTTGGTTTGGGAAGGGGAGTCAGTGAAAAATCCACACCTCGAGTGACACAGTTCAACCAACCTAACTCCTGGTGTGGATAGCGGTAGGTCGACAGAATTCTCTCGTCAACCTAGACCGCTGCCTTACCTACTCCGAAATGAAAGCCCTTCCCCATAGCAGAGGTGAGGCCTACACCCACACACTAGAGAGCACCACAGTAATCTTTCCTGTGTGACACTCTTTGGACTCGCTGACAACTACATACGAGGTGGAACAGATCGTTTGGTGCAGGTAACAGTGTAAGAGGTGAAATGGCCAGAGAAGACCTCTGCCGTATCAGGACAACAAGGGTTACAGACTGCTGTCAAACCATAAATCCAGGGTCTTTATTAAATCCGGCGTGTGAATATCTAGCAAAGTGACGAATTTAAGCTCCCAGCGCAGACCACTGTACGAAACAGCTAACGTTAGAAGTGTGAAGTCTACACACCAAGCCTCAAAGACAGACCCAGGCATCCATATCCCCACAGTTCCCTCCGAAATAGATTCGCTTCCATAAAAAGGGTACTGGGAGAGAAACAGGTGCTGGGGCTCAGCTTACCTCTCGCTTGATGGGCTCCCCTTCACAGTGGATCACTGTGTCTGGAGCCACTATGCAGTAAGGGCTGGGGTCTGTCTCCACCACTTTGAACTCCACGGCACGCATCCCTCCACGCACAAGGAAAATGTCACCTGGAAGAAGCACCCCATTTCAATGGCCCGCAGTTACTGGTGAGCGTGCAACGCCCGAGTCCTCCTGCTACCACAGGGGACCAATGGGGGCAGGTGGCATGGACTTGCCAACAGAGGTGCCAGGAGCTGCCATTTACCAATGCTCCGTAACGGCCGCCGTGCCAAACCACCTCTCTCGCGGTTAATGTTTCAGAGCTCGGACCAGGCCCGGAACGAAGGGGCAGCCAAGCTGACTGGCTAGCAGTCGGGCGAGAGAAAACCCAGCTCAGTGACCAAAAGAAACCAATCCAATGCGCACTAACGGGAGTCCTTCGGGCTGAACAAGTGACACTTGGCGAGCAAGAGGAGGAGAAAAGGAAGGTCACTGCAACCAAGGCCCCCTCAATTTTTTCCCTGGGCGCAAACCAAGTGACTGCCAAAGTTCAAGTTTCCAAGCTGGGAGTGCAGCTTATGCACGCATCCCCCTCCTCTCCTCCTGCCTCTTTCACCTTCCCTTCTTCTCCCAGCGTCACTCTGGGGAGCTTAAGAGAAAGTGATACCTAGATGTCCTTCCTCTCCCACCAGCAAGGTGCCAGCCCTAGCCAGGGGAGGGGAACTCCTACCCAGCAGCACCAGACACAGCCAGGGGACGTGGGTAGCTCTGGGCCCCAAAGCAGGACAGTCCCACGTGCAGAAGGCACTTAGCTCTGTGCAGTGGGTGAAAACCGGACTGGCCAGAGACCCGAGTTTGGTGCAGTCCCTCCTCCGACACCTTGGCTTGATTGTAAAGCCCGAAGGGACCACTGATCACCTCGTCTGACCTCACTTGTAACACCGTCCCTAGGACTTCCCGGAATTAATTCACGTTTGGGCTACAGCAGATCTTCCAGAAAAACAGCCAATCCTGACTTTAAAACAGCCAGTGATGAGGAATCAACCGCAATCCTTGGTCAGCAGCTCCAACCGTTAACTGCCCTCACAGTTAAACATGTGTACCTTACTTCTACTCTGAATTCGTCTGGTTTCACCTCCCAGCCCCTGGCCCTCCTTCTGCTTTGGCTGCCAGATTGAAGGGCCTTCTATCATCGGGTTTCTGTTCCCTATGAAAGCACTCCCTTGTTAATCCATCTCTGGATCACACTAAGCCAGCGTCACACTAGGAGAGGGTGTTCAGCCAATGAGCTGCCACAAGCTGCTATTCTTTAACCCAGCTACTGCTTCCCAGGGTAGAGTCCCCATCCCGTAAGTAGGGCCTGCTTCCTCTGTTCCTCGAGAAATGCCTTCACATCTGGTCATACTGGAAAGGCATTGTCTGCTTGTGCCCAGCTTCCCAAGTGGTTGCGATCCCACTGTATCACTGACCTGTCCTCATTATTTACTATCCCCCAACCCGTGTGTCATTGCAAACCGTATCAGTGATCACTACCTTTTCTCCAGGTCACCGATAAAAACCTTAGTGTGTGGCCAACAACCAGATGCTGTCACGATTCCCCATTCACAAACGGGCACAGACAGCTGAGAGTTACCCAGGTTTTAACCCATTTAGAGTCTGCCATGTTGATTGTGGATCATTCCAGTTTCTTAATCAAAATCTTGTGCAGTACAAAATCAAAGGCCTTATAGAAACCTAACAATTCGGTGTCAACACCATTCCCTTTATCACGCCTGTAATCCCATAAAAATATGAAGTTAGCCTAACAAGATTCTCCCCAGCTCCTCTGCAGCCTGCTAGGATCCTCTCCTGCATGTGCACAAACCCTGCCGGTAGAGGTGCTGCTGTGTGCCACCCAGCAGCTGGCCACTAGCCTGCTCCTGGAACCCGGGGGTGGGAATAGTCCAGGGAAGGAAGGACGGAGAGATGTCTACACTGCAGATAACAACCCACGGCTGGAACAAGCCAGTTGACTGAGACGCCCAGGGCTTGAACGCCAGCGCTCTTTCATTTCACAGCAGACTTCTCAGCCCAGAAGTCTACACTGCAACGACACAGCCCCTTAACCCGAGCCAGCTGGCGCAGGTGTCTAAGCACCACACAGACATCCCTTAGTCACAAGATCGCCAGGTCAGTCTCGCTACAAACCTTTCATCTTTCCCCAGGATTTTGGGAGTAGGTGTCATTACCTTTTCGGATTGGCCTATATGCTTCCAGGAAGTACGGTTTGAGGTAGACCTCAAAGAGATTCCCTGTGATCCCTTCCACTGTGTCATCAATCGGTAACACATGTATGCGTTTGCCGTACTTCACATCTGGGCAGGGCTGGATGCTGAAATACAAGCAGACTCCAGTAAGCCTGAATTCTTGTACAATTCATTTAATACACAGGTCTTGGAAAACACATTGGATGCCTACTATCAGAGGCAAGCACAAAACACAGGGACACCCAAGGCCAGGATGAAAACCTAGGGTGCATCCACTCTGTTCTCCGAGTATGTGAAAAGCTCCCAACACCCACACTAGGGCTGGCCTTCACTCTGCTCCTTCTCCTCTACTCTTCTCCACTCTGCCCACCAGGACTGATGGAAACGAAAGGCACCTCCCATACCTTGCTCTCTGAGCCTCCTTCCCAAGCAGCAGAGTGAAGCAAGCAAGAATCTGGCCACCTCCTCACTTGTTACCTGGTGCATTCTGGGCAGCTAGAAGACTCACTAGCTACATTTTCATTTCAATGAAACAGCAGCTGCTGCTGGTAAGGCGATAAAGGGGGCTGAAAAAAATCCCTCTTCCTGATCTTTCCCCTGTACCTCAACCCCAGAAAATTGAGCTCCTGCTGCTAACAACTTTGCAAAAGCTTCTAAGCAGCTATAAAACTAAGCTTTCAGGAGAATCAGCAAGTGACCTGAGACTTGAGCTTGCACTAGAAGGCCAACTTCGGTGAGCCCAATGGTCCATCTAACCTAATATATTGTCTTTTAACAGTGTTCAGCACCAGGTGCTTCAGAGGGAATGAACAGAACCAGGAATCATCAAGAGATTCATCCCGTTGCCCATTTCCAGCTTCTGGCAAAGAAAGGCTATGGACATTTCAGAGCATGGATTTGCACCCCTGCACATCCTAGCTAATAGCCATTGATGGACCCATCCTCCATGACCTTATCTAGTTCTTTTTCATAGTCTCGGCCTTCACAACATCCTCTGGCAAAAGAGTTCCTTTTGTTTGTTTTAAACCTGCTGCCTATTCATTTCATCTGCTGAGCCCTAGCTCTTGGGTTATGAGGAGTAAATTACACTTCCTTATTTACTTTCTCCACACCCATCATGCATTTATAGACCTCAATCATATCCCTCCCCAGTTGTCTCTTTCCCAAGCTAAAAAGTCCTGGTTTTATTAATTTCTCCTCCCACTGTTCACCTGAATGTTTTCAAGCCTTGCTTTGCAGAGACCCTTTATATATCAGGTTACCAAATACTTTATGGAGAAGGGAATTAAGCTGAAGAGTAAAGAAAGAACAAGTGGGTCAGAGGGAGGAGGAATTTAGTGACCAGGAATGAAGGCATGATAAAGGCATCCATCAGGATTTCAGCAGAGGAAAGGCCACAGTAAGAAATGCAACAGAAATGTACAGGCAAAGGAGATAAGCAAGGAGACATTCGAGGGTAAGGAGGATTCAGAGATTTCTGGCCTCAGGGACCATGTTAAGGCAAGTGATGGAATGAAATCTCCAGAAGAGCTGCAGGATACAGAGCTAGGCAGAGAGAGAATCATAGAATAATAGGGATAGAAGGGACCTCACGAGGTCATCTAGTCCAACCCCCTGCTAAAAAGCAGGACCACTCCCCCTAAATCACCCCAGCCAGGGGTTTGTCTAACCGAGCCTTAAAAATCTCCAAAGATGGAGATTCCACCACCTCCCTAGATAGCCCATTCCAATGCTTCACCACCCTCCTAGTGAGAAAGTTTTTCCTAATATCCAACCTCAACCTCCCCAGCTGTAACTTGAAACCATTGCTCCTTGTTCTGTCCTCTGTTACCCTCGAGAACAGCCTAGCTCCCTCCTCTTTGGAGCAACCCTTCAAGTAGTTGAAGGTTGCTATCAAATCTCCCCTCAGTCTTCTCTTCTGTAGACTAAATAAGCCTAGTTCCTTCAGTCTCTCCTCATAAGTCATGTGCCCCAGCCCCCTAATCATTTTTGTTGCCCTCCGCTGGACTCTTTCTAATTTGTCCACATCCTTTCTGTAGTGGGGAGCCCAAAACTGGACACAGTACTCCAGATGCGGCCTGACCAGTGTCGAATAGAGGGGAATTATCACATCCCTCGATCTGCTGGCAATACTCCTACTGATGCAGCCTAATATGCCATTGGCCTTTTTGGCAACAAGGGCACACTGTTGGCTCATATTCATCTTCCCGTCCACCATAACCCCCAGGTCCTTTTCTACAGCGCTGCTACTTAGCCGATTCGTCCCCAGCTTGTAGCAGTGCATGCGATTTTTCCATCCTAAGTGCAGGACTTTGCACTTGTCTTTGTTGAACCTCATGAGGTTTCTTTCAGCCCAGTGTTCCAGATAACTGGCCTAAAGGAGAGACAATTAGCTGCTGAGACACAGATGACTCAAAGGTTTATCTGAAGTTTTAGGGGGTAAGAGATGAACGATCCAGAGGAGAAATTACTGGGTTGTGACGCTAAACGGTCACATTGTAGGTAATGGTTACAGCTGAAAGCACCAGCTGTGAACTCTGTTCAAATCCATCTTTACTTTAAATGCGGTATTGCGGCCCTCTCAGCTCCTTTCCACCTTCCCCGTGGGCTGTCACTTCAGGGCGCCCCATTAGAAAGCCCCTCCATCCTCTGCAAAGGGAGCAAAAATCCTTTTGCAGAGTCTGAAATATCTACTAGATCTCACTCCTGAAAATCCTGTGCAAGTGACAAGGGCCGGCCAGGTGTGGAGTGCTGGATTAGGAAACAACTCAGAGGCAGCAGCGGCTGACCCCCACCACTGTGTACACAATGCGACAGCTCTGTGATTTACAGGTTCCCCTCTGCTAGTTCATCTAGCTCATCTCCCTCAGTCCATGCAAGACAATCCCTGTGGCTCATTCTACTTTTTAGAAGCCTCAAGCAACAGGACTCCCCACATGTCTGCATGAGAGGCTAACCCCTCAGATTAAATGGAAAGGCCCTTTAGATTCTAACCTTTCCTCGCATATGCTATTCAATTGTTTCACTTTTCACTCGGCTTTGACAATGGAAACAGATTAGTCACTTTTACTTTTGTTTCCCAACAGTACCAAGTTCTGCTTCTCATGCAAAAGTTCAATGCCTAAACTATGACACTAGGGGGAACACAATATCCCATTCCCTGGAAATTACCATTTCTATTAATAATCAGGCTGTGAAAAGACAGGGCTTAAACTGTGCAACCATCATGATTTTTATTTAGAGAGAAGAGAGATCTGTGATGGGAGGGTGGGTGGAATTTTCAAAAACATCTAAGGTTTACTGCTCCTAAATCACTTGGGCTCTTTTGAAACCGAGTTCACAGGAGCAGTCACAGAGCTAGCAGCACATGCTAGATTCCAGCTACAGGATGTGCTCTGTCAACTATCCTGAAAGGTAACTGAACACTCGCTCCCGCCCCAATCTCCATTACTGAATGAGTTGGTTCAGAGCTAAACAAACGAATCCAGGAAGATGCATCGAGTTTGCAAAGCAGCCCTCACCTGATCACATCACCAAGGCGCACTCTCAGGTTGTTGCGAACAACCCTGTTCATACGAATCTTCTCATCTGAACAGGTATCATCTGACAGGACAATGCAGACAGCTTCTCTCCTCTTCTTTCCCTTTAGCAGAACTGTGTCTCCTCTGAACAGCTGCAATTCATCCATTTTTGCCTGTGAAGAGGGATGAAGTGAGAGCGTGCATTTGACCAGGAAAGAAGGCATGTGTCTGGAAGACAGCTGCCTGACCCCAAAGTGCACAGCTTGGTATGATAGCATTGATTGAGCCAGGAGAGACATGGGATCCCACAACAGCCAGGCCAGGAGTAAGGCTGTGAACACCAGCATCATTTGAGAATCATCATTTCTCAAAAGTCCTCCAGGCAAGAGAGCTGTAAGAAACCATTTTCACCCATCCCCGCCCAAGTGCTGTTTCCACATGGCTTTGCACAGAATCTCTGCATCCATGGAGCACATTCAGCAGACGCCCAATGCTGAGTTTCAGGGTAAAATACACTGACATCTTACAGAGCAACTACACAGCTCTTAACCTTACAGGAGACACACCTGGGACAGGGATACCACACTGTTGTCCTCATTGATGGCTTCATCGACAATTAACCGATTGGGCCTGTTCTTCTGCTTGAGAATTGCAGTAGATAAGTCGTCCACTTTAGAACTGGAAAGAAACAGAAGTGCTCAGTCTGGACAAACCCTGCTCTAGGCTCCATTGTCTATGCACATTAAAAACTTCTCCATGGTTACGGTCTCTGTTAAATACTAAACCAGTTTGAAAGACAAAATACAGTATCTTTTCAAGTGCAACTGTTTCAGTTCTATGTAGAGAGGAAAGTAAGAGGGCAGAATTATGTTCTGTGAGAAAGTGATGTGACTGTATTAGCCTTGAACTAGATTAGCTATGAAGATATTTATGAAAACAGGATCATCCAGACATTCCTTCCTGGAATGTCTCTTGCCTAAAAACAAAGACGTGGTAACAAGACTATCACCTGCATTCATATGCAAATTGCAAAAGGGCCAGGAGGGTGGAACCTGGTCACAAATCCTAGAACACAGAAACAGGGCAATGTTACAGTTCCCTGGTTCAAATGAGTTACAGGGGTTTCGCCTACAGAGGTCTGTCAGACACAACAAACAAGCCTCACCGTGGGTTTAGACACAACAGGAAATTACACTGGTCCTTTACTTGCTTTGCCCAAACGGAGTAGATTGAAGAGCAAAACATGGTGAAGAGGTAGCTTCTACCAGATATTTGTCTCAACAGCTAACGTGCCGAGCAAAATAAATATTTTTTTAATGAAGAATTTCAACCAACTGACCCTTTAAGAGCTTGCTGAAGTTGCAAGCTCTTCTGGTACAGCATCAGCAGAGCATTTTAACTGCTCCCTTATTAACTGGCTGACCGGCACAACCACACAGATCTCATATCTGAGTGATAAATATGAGAGTAGCTTGGTCTGGTTCCAACAAAAAGGCAGCTCTTTTCTCTGTTCGTAGTAATGTGCTGTGTTAACACAGGATGGAAGCAGAGGCGTTCCGCTGGACAACCCAGATGGCTGCACAGTGAGGCTCTATTTAACTCCCTGGGGAAACGGACAAGAGAGCAAACATCGGGAGGTGGCGAGCAGAGCACGAAGGTGCAGTGTTTCGCATGGAAATTCCTGGGGAACTTTCCCTGTGGATGGCCAGCTGCTTTGTTTTTCATGTTCTCGGCACCTCTGAGACAGTGACATGTGGAGAAGTGTTAGGTACATGCAATTCGAGACCAGCATTACTCTGAAAAGAGCTCTTGCAGAGCAGATAATGATGCAGGACCGGCCGGTCCCTTCACTGCAGAGAACAGATCACAGGAATAAGTGGAGGGCAGCTGCCTTGGCTGAGGATTGTTTGGAAATCCAGCTTGAGCACAAGTAGACTGTGACAATCAGTTACAGCTAAGAGGCAAACTCAGAATAAGCAGAGAGGCAGCCCTGGCCTAAAAGAAAAACACACACTCTTGAGTCAGGAAGACTGCATCTTTCCATAGACCTGTGTGGCCCTGCGCAAATCACTTTCATCTCTGTATCTGCCTTTCCCCAGCTGTCCAGTCAGACTAGCTCCTCCTATCTCTTGAGGAAAGGGTTTAATGAATGTCCCTTCAGCACTGTACAGGTAAAGTGGTAGGTATAAACAGTTACCCAGACAAGCAGGATTCAAAGCATTAGAAAGAGAAATGCTGTTAGCGTGACTGTAGGAGGAACTGACAAATTCTGACCTCAGCCCAACAAAGCAGTCTTGGTAGAGATATAGGGACCCAAGTCTCCCACAAGGAAGTAACAGAGCAATATAAGAACTCAAACCCTATAAATCATCTGGGTGAAACAGCAGGTATATCCAACGTTACAGACAGCCCCTGCTCTTGGAGATTGGAAAGTCATTAATTCAGCTGCCCAACTTCAAAGCTAGATGCAAAGGCCCTGGATGTCAGAAACTAGAGGGTCTTGGCCTGGATACTGAGGGAACTGATGGCAAGTCTACGGAGGGACAAGTACAGTGTTTTGAAAAGTAACATATAACCTCAGGGAGTGATGGCAGAAGAGAGTCTACAAAGCAAAAATCATTCCTCTCAAACTAAGATTTTGAATGTAAATCTTGGCTACTGGACATAAGCCATCCTCTCAAGAATCTTCTGATAAGGTTCTTGCATGAGTTGAATTAACAGAAAATGGCAACATGAATCGCAGCTTCTGAGGGTGGAGAGGTTAGGAGTGAAGGCCTGGGGCTGGTTTTAGGTTCAGGGGTGCATATTTATTAGTGAAATGAAGGAGGAAATGGACAGCTAGATGAAATTATAAACAAGAAGTTGTTCTGTGAATTAAAAAGCTATGAAAAATGGTGAGAAACTTCTGATGGATTTAAACATATTGGGGTAAATGAGCACCACAACGGCAGGTGACACCTAGCTTGGGGAAATATAAGTTAATTCCCAGTAGGCAAAAGGACTGTATTAAAGACCTTTGAACCTGAAGAATCCTCAGAGGAAGAGTCTAAAGCAGGTGTTCTCAAACTAAAGGATGCACGTCCCCGCAGGTATCTGAGGAATCTCTGGGAGGGTATGTGGGAGAAAGTGTGTAATGGGGGATTTTATTCATTAATTATTTTATTTATTGCACTGTCAGAACAGGCTACTCAGATGAAGCTTTAAAACACTGTGGGAATTTGTTATATAAAAATGGTCATTATTTACTTCATAATGTACCAATGAGAACACAGATGCCGAGACACAAAGCCCTCCTCTCCCACTACCGTACGGTGCAGCTTCAGTTATCCAGCAACTGTCCAGTCTAATGGAGCTCAGAACTTAGTGAGGGGTTTTCATGTGCATGTTACAGTATAGCTGTATCTGTGGTAACAAATGATATACGGACAGGCGGCTGAAGACAGGCAGAGTTAAGGAGAACACACAAAATATCAGAAGGGAAAGGGCAGGGGTGCATGGGCAGCTGGTCGACATGGAAGTAAGTTTGGAAAGCCTGGACTAACAGACATACGAAGCTGTCTGTCCAGCACTTAAAGCAATGAGAGGCTAGAGCATAACAAAAATAGAAGGCAATGTTCCAAAGAGTGAGCTATGCGCCTCTAGTCTAGCAGAGCCCATTCCAGTCACTGAATCGTAGAGATACTGCTGATGAAGAACAGGTCCAGAGACAGGAACCGAGGTGCCTAGAGAGCTACATGGTAGTTACAGATGAGCGTGAAAAAGATGAAGATTACTCCATCTGGAAAGGAGAATTAGAGGGAAACTGAGGGAGCCCAGTGAAATTGGATCAGTCCCTCTTTTTCATACTGGCCCAGGAGACAGATATTAATGCCAAGTTTTACTGTACTTTTGAGGGTTTTAGATTATAGTGCAAAGTCCACAGCACGCTTCAATCTCTCCTTCAAATATAGTCCAGAACTCAGGACATTTCCCCCATACAGAGTTCCAACAGTGATGGGAAATCCCAGCATTAACACCCCACCCAGAGCATCTTCCTAGCCCTAAACATAAAGACTGCTTTCCTTCCTCTATAAGGGCAACTTTCCAAGACTCTTGTCCTCCAAGAAAACAAGCGTTACAATCTATGCCACTTAATCATTCCCCCGCCTATGGTAAAGCTTCTGTGGCTTTACCTTGTGATGAAACCTGAAGCCCATGTACTGTGGTACATAGCATGAATGAGTGGGGACGGAGAGAAACTTTCTGTAGTAATTAGCATACTTGTGACTCATTAATCCTCAGGATGCAAGTACCAACTATGCTTGGTTCTCTGAGGGCCCATCCACACTAGGAACTCGACTTGTTGCTGACAATTGTTGTTAATATACAGGGGGCAAAATTATATACAACTGTGATGGAGACCTGAGTTTCTGTAATGATCTGAAAGGAGTTTTGCCCCATCTATGCTAGTAGTTAAACTGGTTAAGTTCTACAAACAAGGAGTCCTGTGACACTTTGAAAGTCTAAGAAATGTATTTATCGCATGAGCTTCCATTGGAGAAAATCCCACTTTGTCGGACGCTTCATTTTCTCCCATGAAGGCTCATGCGATAAATACATTTGTTAGTCTTTCAAAGTGCCCCAGAACTCCTTGTTTGTTTGGCTGAGCTAGACTGACATGGCTCCCCATGGAACTGGTTAAGCATGGATTCAGAGGGACCTGCTGCTGACGGGCACCTAGGGAGAGTCAGTTTCTTAACAGATTGAGCCAGAATGTTGGTGCCACAAGGAGCACTTTCCTTAGGTACCTATATAAATCAGGAATGCAAATTTTCCTTTAAAAAAAGCTGCTGGCTAATGGCATCAACCCGGCCTAAGTGTTATTTGGAACCAGCATCAGTCAGTTAGTTCCCATTTACTAATTCCAGTTAAACAACTAGATATTTAAGAGAGAATTTTAAGAGCCATGCTTAACTGGTTTACTCAGTTACTGGTCTCCCATGTGGTGTGATCTGCATGTCACTTCAGCAAGATAGCTGTCCCCAACAGGTGCCCAAAAATTGTAATTACAGTAAAATTATTTAATCCCGGTCATGATTTGTCTTGTAAAAGCCATGGTGGGTAGCGTTTTCCAAAGGAAAGCTGGGGCAGGTTTATTTTACAAGACCCAGTCCATGGGACTGTGGTGTCAAAATGCGTATCTTGGATCACCAGATCCAGCATGAACTCTGCCTTGGGCACCAAACTCATGGCAGACCCTTGCTGCAG
Organism: Pelusios castaneus; assembly: GCA_007922175.1. Lineage (NCBI taxonomy): Eukaryota > Metazoa > Chordata > Testudines > Pelomedusidae > Pelusios > Pelusios castaneus. The sequence goes on from ML686114.1 coordinate 142,334, forward strand.
CTCAGCCAGCAGAACCAAGCAAGCTGGTATCATGCCAGAGCTGTGGATCACACCAGATCTGGGCTTCGGGACCTGAAAAAGAGCGAAGTGTTACAGCGCGGATTCCTAGGGTGCTGAATGCTCCTCTGCCCCGGCTAATGCGGAGTCCAAATACTCTAGGCCAAGGGTCGGAAACCCAAAAGCTAAAAGCCCTTTTAAAAATTCCTTCAATAACCAAGTGTTTTGAGAGCCACAATGGGTGTAGCCTCCTGGTGGGGGGAGCTGTGTCCGGTCAGCTGCCGCAGGGTCCCCTGGTGGTGGGGGCAGAACCAGGAGTGGGGCCCCCACAGGGTCCCCCGGTGGCAGAGGAGGGCCCAGCCGAAGAGAGCTGCAGGAAGATCATCTTTAACGCGGGGCTGCTCCCCGCAGTGGGGCCCGAGGCCGCCGTTCTCCGTGCGCGGCCCCCGTGTCAGCCCAGCTCAGCGGGATCCTGGGCTCTCGGGGACAGCAGCTCCCCTGGGCAAACCCGCCTGCTCCCCGCGCGCACCCCCAGCCCGGGGTCCCGTCTCCAAGCGCCGGCCGGCCGGGCGGGCGGCGGGGCGGGGCGGGGCTTCCCCCGCGGGCACGAGCCGTGTCGGCCCCAGGGGCGCCGCGCTGCGGAAGGAGAGAGGCGCCCCCGCCCCCCGCCGCCAGGCCCCGGCTCTCCCGGCCCGTGTCGGCTCTAGCGGGTTCCGCCCCGCCCCAGACTCGCCCCACAGCCCTCCGCCGGGCGCGAGCCGGGCCTGCCGGAGCCAGGGCGGGCGGCCTGGGCCCCACGCGCCGGGCTCCGCCCCCTCGCGGCCTGCATGACACAGCAGGATCGGGCCCTGGTTCCGGGCTGGGCTAGGCCGCGGCCGCTCCCGCCCGCCCGGCGTAGGGTGGGCCCCGCCGGCTCCCGTAGCTGCCCCCCCTCCCGGCCCTGCCGGCTCCCGTAGCCCCGGCCGGGCCCAGCCGTGGGGTCCCGCGGGGAGGGGGAGCGACCAGGCAGGCGGGCCCGGCCCGCACTCACTCGGATCCCGAGGCCATGGCGGGAGAGCGGGGCGGCTCCTCGGGGGCGGGCGGCGGCGGGTCTCGGGTCTCCGCGGTGGGCTCGGCTCGGGCAGGCGGCGGCTCAGTACGGGCGCTCGGCTCTGACTGAACCTCGGAGCCGACTCATCGCAGGGGAGCTCCGCCCGCGCCGGCTCCTCTGCCTGGCAACAAGCTGCGCTGGCCAATCAGAAATTCAGGCCGGCGGCGGAGCGACCAATGGAAAAATCCCGCTGCTCCGGCCAATGCGGAAGCTCCAAGCGCCGCCAACGCCGCCAATCACGGCGCCCGAAGGAGACGGGTGACTCTACCCGGCAACACGTAACGTACAGCCAATCGCAAAAATGCACCAATGGGAAAATGAGGCGAGCAGGGCCCGCCCTCATCGCGATATCGTCTAGCAACGTCTCCATCGGGGGCTCGCACCCAGCGAACACCGGGCAGATTTAGCCAATCAGGAAGGGGCGCCGGGTGATTGACAGACCAGTTTTAACCCTTGGCACCCAGGCGTCTCAGCCCCGCCCCGCTCCAGCTGAGAGCGGCCGGCTCAGCCGTGACCCCTGCCCCCGGCCGGGACGGCGGCATCGCTGTGCTGAGAGCATCGGGGCTCAGCCGTAACCCCCCCCCGGCCGGGATGGCGGCGTCGCTGTGCTGAGGGCCCCAGCGGGCAATGACAGGAATGATCAGGGATGTCCGAAGGCTCCTGCGGTCCCCAGCTGGTGGATCGCACTGGATGGTGAATGGCAGTGGCCATTGAACCCCAGGAGAGATGTGCCATCGGCTGGTGAGAGGTTGCAGACCGCAGTGCCCCCCAGGGCGCCCAGCCTGTGGGTTCCCTGCCTCCAGCATGGGGGGTCTGGCTGGCTGCGTGTCAGACCCTTAGCACCCCGCCCTCTGCTCTGGCCAGCCATGTCTTCGCCCCGTAGGTGCAGCCCGGACCCGGAATCTCTGCTTTGGACGCCAGGCCTTGGCACTGGCTTCGCGCTGCACCGCAGCTCCTCTGTCCTCCATGTACCCGTGTAAACCCCGCTCCTGTGACACCCGCTAACACCGCCCAACACAGAGGGCCACTGCAGTCACAGTGGTCTCCATGTCCTGCACCTGAAGTGGAATTGTCCCCACGACTCTCAGGCGATGAACACACGTCAGTCTTCAGAAGTGCCCCCAGGACTCCCGCTCTGCTGGGCTGACCTAGGCTGACCGGGCTCCCTCTGGAAACTCCTGCTCACAAGCACCCAGCCATGGCTAGCGGCTCACACCACACGGCGCAGCGCACATGGATTATTGCAAATATGAAACGCGATCACAGACTGGGTCCCCCATCCACGCCGCTGACTGGTGCTCCCAGCGCCCCAGGCCCCACTGCCAGCTGGGACCCCCGCTCCCTCCGCCGTGTGTCACGGGACGGCAGCCGAGGCCGCTGCGCTGGGCCTTGCCACGTGTCTGCATGCGGCCAGCCCGAGCCTCCCTGGATGCGGCCCTCACCATCCTTCCCCTGGGAGCTGTTGGCCCAATTCTTCCCAGAGCCTCTGGGGGCCACATCGCCCAGCCTGACCCACGGGCGTCCCGCGCCATCCGCCCCGTGGTGGGCCCCACCCTCGGCAGAGAACCCGGGCGCCCCGCTACCATCGCCCCAGCGGCCAGCCCGGCTTAACCCCCAACAGCGCCAGACGGGCCAGCGGTGCCAGGGCCGCCCAGCCGCCTGCGCGGGGGTGGGGCGAGTTCAGCTCCCAGGCCGGGGGCGGGACAGCCCCGCGGCTACCGCAGCTGGCTGGGGACGACGGTGCTCGAAGGCCCCGGGCCGTGGGGAGCCGGCAAACAGCTGCGGCCGAGCCTCGAGCTCCAGCGGCAGCTGCCGGCCCCCCGAGCTGTGCACCGCTGCCTGGCCCCGGGGCTCGGGGCGGGAGCGCAGCCGGGGGTCCCAGGAGTGCTCTGCCGTGTGCGGGCCGCACTCCGGGGGCGGGAAATAACGCCCCCCAGCACAGTCTGCTCTGGTTAACGAGCCCCGCGGGGCGCGCCTGGCGGGCTGATGGACGGGCCAGGGGCTGAGCCGTCCAGCCCTGGGAGAGAGCGCGGGGGGCCGGCCCGTTCCCCGGCCATCCCATGCAGGCCGTGGCGGCGCCGATTGCCCCGTCTGCGGCCGCTCTCGGTCCTGGGCCGTCGCGGGCCCCGGCGGTCACTCGAGGCGACCTGAGCCCAGCGGCTCGCACTCCTTCGATTCGGAGCGGCTTCGGTTCCGCCTTGTCCCGCCTTGGCAGAGCCGCGGCCCCTCTGGAGGAGGATGCGGGAAACTAGCGGCGATGGTCTCTTTTCCCTTCAGAAAGGCCCCCCCGCACCGTCTCCTTTCCGATGAACACGGCCGGGTTGAGAGAAGGGGACGGGAGGTGGGCACTGGCCGCCAGAGGCCGACCTGTGTGGGAGGGCCTCTCCCGGTCAGTCGCAGCCTGTGTGGACAGGGACGGGCTCCCGGGTATCCATCGGGGAAGCTCCTCGCTCACCCCTGGGTTCTCATCCCCTCCTGTCACTTCTCACAGCTGTGGCACCCGCCCTTGCAGCAGCCTGCCCAGGCCGATGGCCCTGCGCCCCCAGCTGGCCATCCCCCCAACACCCTTTCTCCTCCCAGCATGGTGGGCACAACCCCACAGGGCCCAGCTCAGACTGGAACCTGTGCACATCCCTCCTCCCTTCCTGGACAGGCTGAACCCCCCGTCCCCCACAACCCTGCCCCTTCCCAACTCTCCATCAACCCCCACAGACCTGGGCTGGCCCCAGCAGAGAGCACCTGCCCTGCACTGGAGGTCAAGCCAAGCACAGCCTCGCCCGGCTCTGCGGTTCCCAGGGTATGAGCCTGGCCTTACAGACGGAGTTGATCCCTACGGAGACAGCTGGTTCTGACCCTTCTCCCCCCACCCCCTGTGGGGATCCACTCCCGCCCCCAGCCTGACAATCCAGGCACCATGAGCTTGTCCTCACTGCTCCCCAAGCTCCCATTCACTAGAGACCCCCCATAACCCGTCCTGTTTGTTCCGGTCTCCCACTGCGGCCCTGCTAAACCGCATTCACCTTGGGGCGGGGTCAGGGCTTAACACAGCGCCCTGCTCTCCAGCCCCAGAGCGCAGTGTAGCACGTGGTGGGGAAGCTGTTTTGACCCAGCCCAAAGGGCAGTAGGGCCAACGCCATCCCAGCAGCTGGGAACACCCATCACCTGGAGGAGGGTTAACCTCCAGCTGGGGCCCTGGTTAGAACTACAGCTGGCCCCTCTACATGGATATGGAGCAAAGGCAGCCCCCCCTTGCTCTGGGGGGAGGAGATACAGAGTCAGGACACTGCAGCCCTGCGCCCTGCCGGCTTTGTTTTCAAGGCACCCAGTTCAGAGAGGTTCAGAACGGTGAGCACATGGTGAACACACGGGCACTTGGGCTACTCCCACGTCCTTTTATTAGAAAAAAAATAGCTTCGTTGTGCTTCAGTGCCTTGGCTACGAGGACCTCTTCTGCCCCAGGGCAACTCCGAGGGCTGGAGAAGCATGCCAACCTAATGCCGGCCTGCTGCCTTCTGCAGCTGTGTGAGTGGGGCAGGAGACGGGGCCGGCTCTAGGGATCCTGGCCCCCACTCCCAACATAGTCCTGCAGATTTCTAGCAAGGGATTCATCGGGGGGGACGCTTCCTTGCTGTAGACACGCTGCCAGGTACAGTGGGTAGGGCCTGAAAGAGACGAGTGTGCTGGTTAGGGATTGGACCAGAGCACAGCTGGTGGGGGAGTGGGAACAGCTGGGATCGCAGGCGCTGGTCCACAACAGCATTGTGTTCTGAGCTGCCCCCTGGGGAAGGATTAATAGAGGGGTTTAGAGGCTGCAGCCCTGGGCACCACCCTAAAGGGAAGGGGAACTTGCAACTCATGCCACCCCACCACAATCCAGCCCCCATTGGCCAGTCCAGAGCACCTCTAGCAGCTGGCCTGAATGCCACTAACCTGCACCGCATCTCCAGCCACCACCCCGCGCCTGCCCTGCGCCCCGCCCCCCAGACTGGCTGCTGCAGCTGCCACCCCTGCAGTGCGCCCCACAAACTCAGAGCCCTAGGCCCACAGCAGCTTTCTGGGACTGGCCAGGAAAGAACTCCCAGACCCCTCTGTCCCCACGCCTTAGGGCCGAGGCAGAGGCTCCTGCCGCTCCATGAGCAGCCCTGGGGAAGGGTTTCTCCTGGGCTCACCACACACTGTACCCCCTCCTACTCAGGGTTGGTGTCCTCTTAGGCCGTGTTTTTAACATGCTAGGGAAGGCGTTAAAATCTGGTGTAGACAAGGCAGCTGTAGCTTTAGCTTGGGGCAGGGAGTGGAAATACCCACACTGGAGGGGCAGGATTCACCCCCAGTAACACAGCAAGAATTACAACATGGACTGTCAAGCCTAGGATCTCACTATGTTGTAAAAATGTTGTAGAATCTCCGTCTTTGGAGATTTTTAAGGCTCGGTTAGACAAAACCCTGGCTGGGGTAATTTAGGGGGAGTGGTCCTGCTTTTTAGCAGGGGGTTGGACTAGATGACCTCGTGAGGTCCCTTCCAACCCTATTATTCTATGATTCTATGAAAAACACTTTTCCTCAGGAAGACGGGGCAGAAGAGGCCGTGGGGATTTGGGGGATAGAAGAGGGCAAATAAAGGATGTTATTCACACACGATTCCAGGCCCAGAAGAGGCCATTCTGATCTAGTCTGGCCTGTAGAGCACAGACCAGAGAACGTCACCCAGATAATTACTAGAGCAGAGTTTCTAGAGAAACACCAGTCTTGATTTAAAACGTGTCAGTGATGGAGAATGCATCCCGGCCTGTGGTGAATTGTTCCCACGGCTATTTCCCCTCACTGTTAAAAATAAGGGAGAGTTTTCTGGTTGGAATGTGTCTAGTTTCAATTCCCCACCACTGGATTGTGCGAGACCCCAAACTTTTGACATGACGTCCCCTTCCCATCAGTCAGCACTCCTGCCCCAGGAGCTGGGGCTGTGGGCGGGACTGGAGTGGAACTGCAGTGAGGAGCAGAGGGGAGGCTGAGACCGTGGCTGGGGTGAGGCCAGAGGAGAGATGGGTGCAGAGCAGGGCTGGGTACCATTCCCTCCCCAACCCACATGGGGACTGGCCCTGGCCACACCCAGCCCCCCAGAATGTTCCCCATCCATGGGGGGCACACCCTTAGTTTGGGGACCTCTATGTTAGACCTTTCTCTGCTGACTGACCAGCCCCGTGCTCCCCAGGTTGCTGTGACCGTCACCCCTCAGCCTTCCTTTTGTGAGGTCCGGGGTCTCCCTATGAGCCAGGATTTCCAGCCTTGAACCTTTTCCTGGCTCCTCTCTGATCCCTCTCCAGTTTATCAGATCTCCTGGGCCCAGCGGGCACCAGACCAGGCTCCAAAAATCACTGGGTCCTGCTTTGAACAAAGCTAGCTCCGTGTGGAAGCTGAGAGGGCCCTGCAGATTTGGCTGGGAGGCCCCACTACCTGTCACCAGGGCCCTATTCCCTGCTGGACTGCCTCCCCCCTTCCCCCCCAAAACAGATTACCTTTCCCACCTATGGGGTCCATGTCAGCTCCCTCCTTTCTGCCCACAGATGTGGCCTCCTGAACTCCCCCTGCTGATTTCTAGCCAGGCAGGACAAGAAGCCACAGGCCCGTGCCACCCCAGAGCGGCAAGGGGGCCCACCCCACAGGGATCAGGAGGTTTGGGGCAGTGGGTTGAAGCTCAATCCATCCTCAGCTGCAGGAAATCCATCTGGACCTACCGCACACTCCCCAAGAGCCAGCCAGTTCTCACTCCTGGGAAAACAGGCTGCTCCTTGGCCCTTGGGCTCTCAGAGACGGGGTCTGTGGGACAGAACCAGTCAGGCCAGTGGCCCAGCCCAGGATCATGGCCTGAGCCTCCCAAGAGAGTTGCGTGCAGCGGGCAGAGGGACTGCAGCATCCCTTTGTCCGTACGGGGACTTGCCCGGCTCGCCGCTGCACCCACCTCCCACACCCTGCAAGGGCTGGAGAACTCGTGTGCAGGTGCAGCCCACGCAGGAGCCAGGCAAACCCTGAGTCTCCACAGCCGAGCCCTTCGGCTACCTCAGCCCCATGGCTTCGGAGCTCGTCCCTAGGCCCAGCAACAAGCTCTGACGCACCTGCCCAGCGCTTCCTGCTGTCCATCCGCCTGGAACTTCTGCCACAGAGCTGCAGCTTCCTGCCTTCGGTTCAGCTTCCACAGAGCTTGGAGCAAGTGCGAGACAGCAGCAGGGTCACCTGCAAGACACGGGGACTCAGCCAGCACTGGGGTTGTGCAGATTAGAGGGAGGCCAATGGGGGGCCGGAGGAGGGCACAGGCCCAAAATCCACCCCAGGGCTGGCAGACAAGGTAATCAAAGGGAGGCTGGTGTGCGCAGCTAGTGTTGATGAGCGCATGGCTGGGCTGGAACGCCAGCGATGGCCAACGAGAACCTAGCTGGCTCCATGGTTTATAGGCGACTACAGAGCAGCGTAGCAGGCTCCCCCCACTGCAATTCTCCTGGCACCTGGTGCAGCTCCCATGTGCTCTAGGATGACGCCTGCTTAGCCGGCTTGTCAGCACCCCAGCATCTATGGGCTAAGCATCACACCAGAACATGGGTTTCCCCCAGGCTAAATCGATGGAGGTCCCAGCCCCTCTCCATCCGAGTTTATTAAAGGAACTGGCTCATGAAATTGCCAGCCCTTTAGCGAGGATTTTTAATGAATCAGTAAACGCAGGGGTTGTGCCGAATGACTGGAGAATCCCTAATGTAGTTCCTATTTTCAAGAAAGAGAATAAGAAGGATCCGGGTAACTACAGGTGTCTTAGTTTGACCTCGGTAGTATGCAAGGTCTTGGAGAAAAATTTGAAGGATAAAGTACTTAAGGCTATAGAGGATAACGGTAACTGTGATAAAATACAACATGGCTTTATAAAAGGGAGATCGTGCTAGACCAATTGATCTCCTTTTTTGAAAAGATAACAGATTTTTTTTTACATAAAGGGAATGCAGTGGACCTAATTTACTTAGATTTCAGCAAGGCATTTGATACAGTTCCACACAGGGAGTTATTAGTTAAGTTACAGATGATGGGGATAAATAGGAATATAGTAAGGTGGATCAGGAACTGGTTAAAAGGGAGGCTACAGCGGGTCATACAGAAGGATGAACTGTCAAGCTGGAGGAGGTTACCAGTGGAGTCCCTCAGGGATCTGTCTTGGGACCGATCTTATTTAACCTTTTTGTTACTGACCTTGGCACAAAAAGCGGGAATGTGCTAATAAAGTTTGCGGATGACACCAAGTTGGGAGGTATTGCCAATACGGAGAAGGATCGGGATACCATCCAGAAAGATCAGGATGACCTTGTAAATGAGTATCAAGACTAGGATGAAATTTAATAATGGGAAGTGCAAGGTCATGCATTTAGGGACAAATAACAAGCATTTCTCCTATAAGCTGGGGACACATCAGTTGGAAGGGACTGAGGAGGAGAAGGATCTGGGAGTACTGGTTGATCACAGGATGACTATGAGCCGCCAATGTGATGTGGCTGTGAAAAAAGCTAATGCGGTTCTAGGATGTACCAGGAGAGGTATTTCAAGTAGAGACAGGGAGGTGTTAGTGTCGCTGAACAAGGCACTGGTGAGACCCCATCTGGAATATTGTGTGCAGTTCTGGTCCCCCATGTTTAAAAAGGATGAATTCAAATTGGAACAGGTGCAGAGAAGGGCTACAAGGATGGTCTGTGGGATGGAAAACCTGCCCTATGAGTGGAGACTCAAGAAGCTTGGCTTGTTTACCCTAACCAAAAGAAGGCTGAGGGGGGATATGATTGCTCTCTATAAATACATCAGAGGGATTAATATCAGGGAGGGAGAGGAATTATTTGAATACAGCACCAATGTGGACACCAGAACAAATGGTTATAAACTGTCCATCAAGAAATTTAGGCTTGAAATTAGACACAGGTTTCTAACCATTAGAGGAGTAAAGTTCTGGAATAACCTTCCAAGGGGAGTTGTGGGGGCAAAAACCATAACTGCTTCCAAAACTGAGCTTGATAAATTTATGGAGGAGATGGTACGATTAGCCTATTTTGGAAACTGACTGATATTTGGCTACGTGTGGTGGGCGTACAAGTGGCCTAAGAGGAGGGTACATGGGGTGGGTTCTGCGTTATTCCAGAGAATTCTTTCTTGGATAACTGGCTGTTAGACTTGCCCACGTGCTCAGGGTTTAACTGATCGCCATATTTGGGGTTGGGAAGGAATTTTCCCCCAGAGCTGATTGGCCTGGGCTCTGGGGATTTTTCATCTTCCTCTGTAGCAAGGGGCCTGGCTCACCTACCGGTGAATTCTCTGTATCTTAAAGTCTTTAAATCCTGATTTAAGGAGGTAAATAACTCAGTCCTAGGTTGGTGGCCTATTGCAGGAGTGGGTGGGTGAAGTTTCGAGGCCTGCATTGTGCAGGAAGTCAGACTAGATGATCGTACTGGTCCCTTCTGACCTTAGAGTCTATGAGTCTAGACGAGCCTCTGGTACCTGGGGAAACCTGCAAACTGCGTTGGAAATTCATCAAAGCTTCTTCGTGCCGCCCCAGCTCCAGGAACCGGGAGCCTCGTCCGAGAAGAGCCAACAACCTGAGCTTCTGGAGCACCTCCGCTTCTGGCAGGGCCTCTGCCGTCATCGCCTCATCACTCTGGCTGCTGCCTGGCAGGGAAAGAACGGACACAGGCCGATGTGGGGTCCACTGAGCCCCACCGCCCGTGTGACCAGGCTGGTGGCAGGGAGGAGCCAAGCCCTTGCCCGGTCTGTGAATATTTCCAACTCCCCCTACTGAGGGACACTGGGCGCGGGCTGCAGCAAGAAAGTGGAGGTGTGGACTTTCCCAGGGAGGACTGTGCAGGCAGCGAAGAGCCCAAAGCAGTTTGCTCTGCCAGATCAGCTGTGGCTCAGCGGTGACCAGAGACGGGGAAATCAGAGCCTGGGCTCTTGTGAGTCTTCCTGGTGTAGAAAGAGACTGAAAGAGGAGGAGCTGCCAGCTGGTTTTCCCCCAGCAATGAGCCTGGATTTTCCTGTTTGACTGGAGGTCTCCTTGGAGGCCCCAGAGATGTGAGCTTCACTGAAGGAGAGCTGAAACTACAGTAAAACTGCTCAGTAGCCTTTCGAATTGAGAAAAACCGAAGGCTTTCAACTAGCCCGACCAGAGATCCTTTCTCTGCACAGACCCTCCAGGGCTGGGGTAACTGGTGAGCAAGCCACGGGTATGTCCTAAATGTGCTAGGTCTCCAGGAAAAGCCATTTAAAGACCCAGACCTTCAGCACAAATCCATTCCCGGGAACCTGGATTCCCCTGACCAGCTGGTTAACTGTCATTAGCGAGTGGCACAAGCGTGGCAGAGTAACCCATGTCAGCCAATGCTCCACAGCAGACCAGGGCGCAATGCGAGGAGACAGGGCCTTTCCTGCAGGGGCCGAGGCTGGATTAATCACCCAAACACTGCCAACCGTTCCCCTGCCGGTGCTTTCCAGGTTCAGAGCCCTGCAGCAGCACTAACCAGCCCCAGGGTGGTCCCTCCCATGCAGGAAGGGTGGTGGGCGGGCGGGCTGGCTGTACCGTACCTGTGCTCACGAGCTGGACTCTCAGGAGGACATTAAGGCACCTGAAGGGGAAAGGTCAGAGTAATTTCAATCCCATTTCCCATGAGAGGACGTCCATCAAAGCCATCTGCCAGCCCAGCCCAAGGGCGAGTGCCACGGCCAACCGTACTGAGCTGTAGGCTGCCCCGGAACCACAGCACAGAGGGCCCAGGCCCTCAACCCCAGAACACAAGGCCCCATCTGCAGACAGCACCCTGCCGGCCCTCCACGTGGGGGAGGTAGCACACCTCCTGGGGGGCTCTCACCAGGCTCCCAGCTCAGCCCGTGCCCGCTGCCGCCCGCCCGAGTCACCTGGTAAAATGCGTTATGGCTTCCTTGCTGTCCCCCAGCCCGGTCCAAGCCCGGCCCTGGTGCAGATACGCAGCCGCCCTCCACACGACGCAGCGCAGGCTCTCTCTCTCCTGGGGCAGGATGCCCGTCACCTCCCCTCCAGCACCGCAGCTCCACTCTATCCGCAGCGTCTCGGGGATCAGGTCACCTGTGCGGCCGATGATCTCCTCGCACACTGCTATGGCGTCTTGGTGTCTCCCATGCTGCTCCAGGGCGGATGCAGCTTCCAGGAACACCTCGGGGGTCCTGGGCAGAGCCGACCTGCCATGCAGGGGCACCTGGCACCAAGAGCAGCACCCGTGGCGGGACCTCCTGGTGCTGCAGGGGGCTGGGCTACAGCATGCTCCACCCTACGCTCTGGGGGGGGGAGGCGCCTTGGGGGCTCAGCAGCAGCCGCCCCCAAAGGCTGAGTGAGGAGCAGCCATCACAGCCTCCCAAGGGCCGTGGCCAGGGGCTTCCCACGTGGCTGAGACACGAGGCCACAGCACAGCAGAGGCAGCTCCAGCCAGCACTTCACTGAGCTCTCCGGGCACCTCCCCCAGACACAGGGCCCCGCCTGAAAGAGGAGCTGAGCACTCACAGCTGGGGGCGGGTGCACAGTCTGTGTCTCCCAACGGACCCCCCCGCCCAGTCTGAAAACCTGGGGCCTGTCTACTGTGCAGGGGAGCTCCCTCATCCACCCTTCTCCCCATTCCACCCCTTGTCTGAGCCCCAGGCCAGGCCACTCGCCCCCATCCTGCCCCTCACTCTGCTCCCCTGGCGGAGCAGCAGGGCTCCTTTCCCACAGAGGCTCTGGGGCAGGAGACACTAGAAAAGCCCACAAGGCTCAGCTAGTCTGAGCCCTGCCATGGTGCAGGGTTTGCTGTGCCCGAACCACGCAGGACAGGCGGCTACCCAGCCTCTCTTGAAAACTGCCAGCGAAGGAGCCTCCACAGTGAGACCTGCCGAGGCGTGTGCTCCTGGGGCCTTCCATTTGCAGACCGCTGTCGTGTCTTTCCTTAATCTCCTCTTCTCCAAACTCAACGTACCCAGTTCCTTCGGCCTTTGCTCACATGACTTGCATTCCACCCCTTTGATTGTCTTTGTCGCTCACCTGTGGATCCTTCCCAGTTTCTCTACTTCCTTTCCAGAGTAGTGACCACAAGTGGACACAGTACTCCAGCGCCAAGCAGAGCGGTCCTGTCACTTCCCACGACTTGCATGCTATGCCTGTTAATGCAACCTAAAACTGCACTTGCTTTTTCTGCAAAGCACCACACAGCTGCCTCCTGCTAAGGCTGTGATCCTACTCACCCAATCCCAGTTATCCCCCCCGTCTACACTGCTGGGAAATTCGACAGCATTCAACGAGAGTCACACAAGCTACACAGAGTAGTCTGCGGAACTCCCATCCACTTCCTAACTCCCCTTCAGCACGGTGTCTTTGCTGTGCTGCACCATCCGAGGGGACGGTTTTACTGAACTGAGTTCTGGAAGGCTTCCCGTGCCGTAACTGCCCTGGAAGTCGATCCGGAAAAACCAACCTGACGGTGGCAACCTGCTGCCGTTAACAGAGACGTGGCCTGTATCTGTGCATTTGGTTCTTCCTCCCTAAATGTAGCACCTTCCATTTATCTTTGCTGACGCAGGGGCTGCCCTGCTGAATGTCAGGGGACCCAGGATGGGAACCCTGTCACCCCAACACACCACGGGGACTCCTTCCAAAGAGGCTTACCTGGTGCTGGGGCCCCTCCTGTAGCAAAGCCAGGAGATCCAGGTAATGCTCCACCGCCTGACCCACCCTGCGACAGAGAGAGGTGTGAGAGCCAGGGGAGCAGCCTGGCCCTGGGGGCAGCAGCCAGTGGGATTCCCAGAGACAGCAGGCCCAGGGCTGAATATGCGGGCTGTCTCCTTGTTCAACTCTAGCCTGTGGTGCTGGGCCCCGCACGGAGCCTACAGGGGGGAACCGCTGCTCTGTTATGATGCAGCTGCACAGTAAACGTTTTTGTCAGCACGGCTGAGCCCGGGCGCTCAGAGATGGGGCGCCCCAGGGGATCCTGTGCAAAGTGCTTTACCTGCCAGCCTGGAGGCACCTCTGCGCCAGCGAGTACTTCACTTCTGACGGGTGGCTCCGGCTGAAGAGAGAGGCCAAGGCAGGGGTGTGAACAAGGAGCTCCGTTCGGATGAGAAAGCAAGGGTCAATAGAGACGGCCTCCTGCGCAGGGGTTTCCAGAGCCTGCGGGGGGAGAAACAGACCACGTGGTAGAGCTCAGCTGCAGTCAGTCAAGGTAGACATTCTGGCCCAGCCCAGCAGAAGCCTAGATTCTTCACTCCTCCTGCCCCTTCCGCTTGAGTTTCTTACAACCTCCCAGTCACTGAAATGCAGCCACTTCTGGGGTGGAGAAGAGAGGCTAGCTCCACCATACGGAAAGGACACAGGCAAACTCCTGGGTTGGGGGAGCTCTAAAAGCCACTTGGAGCAGAGAGAATCAAGGATCAGTGCTCCCGGACCTGCATGGCATGCAGTTTCTCCCCTTGGGACTGGTCGACCCTGTCCTGTGCTGTTCCGAGCTAGGCAAATCTGTCTTCGGTCCCAAATCTGCACTTCAGGAGCTGAAAAACTCTCTGCCTACTAAGCTGAAGCTTGTGTCAGTGAGCCCCCTGCTATGCAGGCCTGTTCAACACTCACCGGGCTCCGTCTTAACCTGGGAGATCTGATCAACCCGCTTCCTATTTGCTCCTCGGGCAGGTCAAACCGCCCTGGCCTAGATTACCCAGCCCTCGCTGAGCAGGGCTCTCCCATTTCAGACCTGGCTGTGGGAGGCCCAGCAGGCCTGCGACGACCCTAGGAGCAGCCAGCACTGGGCTCCGAATGGCCGGACAGAGCCCTCCCTGCCGCAGGGATTGAGCTCACACTGCAATCAGAGATGCCCAAGGGAAGACACAGAGCTGGCTGGAGGCTCTGCCAGGCACAGCCAGATCAGAGACACCCACGTAGCCACCTGGCTTCCAGAGCCCCACCCTGGGAACAGACAAACCTTGTATAGCAGAGCCAAGGCGTCCAGCTCCGCATCCGTCTCCCCCAGCTGGCGGTACACCGCCGCCGCCTGGGACAGGGCGGAGAGGCACTGGAAATCCACCTGCAGTGCCCGTTTCAAGTGCTGGAGAGCCATCTGAGGCTTGCCCTGGGAGACGAGAAAAGAGAATCACACAGCATGACTGGAATATCACCTGGAAAAGAACATCCCAGGGACCCTCCTTGCTGCCCCAAAGCCTGTGGGAGAGGAATCGGAGAGGCCCAGAGCAGTGGCAGCAGACAAGAGGGCCGTGGGGAGTCTCTGGCCAGGCTGGCTAACCTGCTCCCTTCCCAGTGTGGAACAGCAGGCCCCCCATGGGGCAGCACACAAAACCCCAACCATCTGGGACCCCAGTTTCTCAGCCTGGCCAGCTATCTAGGACACCCCATACCCTGGTCAGGCAACACCTTCCTCCGTCCCCCCACTCGTGTTCCTCCCTCTGCCGCACACACCTCTGAAGATGGGGACACATTCCAGTGACCACCTCGTCTCGCACCCAACATGGACAGCAATGGCCCTCCAGCACGGGTTTGGGGCCGCAAGCGTCAGACTCGCCAAAGTTACACTCTGCCCTCACCTCCAGGCCTCTGCTGCCTCTGGGCTCAGCACCCACAGATGTCATGGTTCTCTGCACTTTTCAGGGCTGAGCTCTTTGTAAGTTCCACGCCGCCCTCTGGGTCTGGGCCTCCCTCCTTACCCCGTTGTGCCTCTCCACCCCCTCACGCTGCCCTTCCTCAGCCTTATGCTAGTTCCCCCATCAGCAACACACAGTCACACCTCCGATCCAGCCCCGAGCAGCTCCCCTAGAGCTGGAAGAACCAGAACTGGTTTGTCCTTCAAAAGTGGGAGACCCAAAGGACAGGGACAAGGAGCGTGCAAGTACACCATGACCATCACTTCCAGCTGTTCTGTTAGTCAGCCTGTCTCCTGGCAGTCACTCCGGGAATCTTCATCCCAGCCAGCACCAGGTCCCACTTTCCACCGTCATAGAAACTGCTCCTGGATTTCTCGCTGGGGAAGTGGGATTGAGACCACGGCTGGCATAGTCTAGTTGAGGTTGGCCCTGCTTTGAGCAGAGGATACGTCCTGAGCTCCCCTCCAACCCTGATGGTCTATGGCTCTGAACAGACTCAGACCTGAGAGCTGGAAAAACCCAGCTGGATCCACCTGTCCCTCTCCCAGGCACCAAGACCGATTGCTGTCTATACCAGTCCCCTGGTGTCTGGCCAGCACCTCCGAGCAGATCTCCCCATACCCCCAGCACTGGAGCTGCAGAAAAGGACAGTTCAGCACAATCCCCAAGGGGCAGACTGCACCAGGATCCTCCCATGGTTGTGTTAACAGGGTAACTGCTCCCGAGACCCTACTCTGAGCCCAGCCTCCTCAGATCTTAGGCTTACAACTGACAGCCCTCCTCTAACTGTTTAGTGTTCTTCTGAGCCCTCTGCGTGGGCACTGGCAGAACAGCTGTCTCTTGAGGGCCTGTAGCTGCTGCCCCATTGTGTGTTTGGAGGTTGCTTCTCAAGAGCCATTGTATTGCTTCCTTGCTAGTTTCTCCCCATTTAGAGTCCCATTAAGTTAGATCAAGCCAGACAGGCCATCTGACTGGCCACAGACGTAGAGTAACTCTGCCCCCGCCCCCCACTCACTCACAGCCTTCGCACCATCACCGCAGCTCACTAGCCGTAAGATTACAGGGCAGCTGCTCAGCACCACAGGCAGCTCTTCCACGACTGGCGCCCTGGGGAGCATTGTTCCCCGCCCATGGGGCTGGGCTGGCCCTAATGCACCTGGCACTGGGGGGGTTGCACTCTTGCTGTGGGGTGGAGGGCATTTAGGGGGCAGCAGACACTGGCTGGGGCAGCCAGGCTTGGTCTGGGAAACTAAGGAAGCTGGGGGCCACTGGTGCAGCCGCTTGCAGTCTCCTCCTGTCCCTCTGCCAGCCCACCGTCCAGCGTTCCTTTGGGCAAAGGAGGCGTTGGTGCTTGTGCCCTCCCAGTCCCAACTAGGGGAAGATCCAGCTCATTACCATTTGCTGAGTGCAGCAGCCAATGCAGGTGTAGATCTGGGCCAGGACCCTCTTGGAGCAGAACCCGGCTGCAGCTTCCTGGAGGAGGGAGAGGGCGGCAGAGAGATTCCCAGCCTCCAGACCCTGCAACCCTGAAACACACACACAAAATGTTCACGCTGCTCCTCGTCCTTCGCCCACTCCAGGCTCTGCCTCCCATGCTCTCTCGGGCCTGGAACAGCCCTTCGACCAGCACTCACGGCACACCCTCCCGCCCTGTTCCATGCAACGTTCTCGCTTCAGTGACCCTTCCCATTCGGTGCACGTCCCAGGCCACATCCTACCCGTTGGCGCCTTTGTCCTTCCATTGCCATGGGACACCTCCCCCGGCAGCACACCGTGCAGCACCATGCACACCAGTGGCGCTAGGGGACCATCACTCCCCTTGCAATGAGGATAGCCAACAGCCCAACAGGCTGGGCAGGGACATACCAATCCCAAGAGGACGCTGGTGGGGAGCAGGCAGGCAGGGCCAGCCGGGGCTCTGGTGGAGTTGGATCATTAAGATTCTAGTCTCCAGGCCTGTCACTAACTACGGCCCCACTGTGCCGGGCCATCAGCCAGCAAGACGCCTCAGACAGTCGTTTCCGGTACCTGTTTCTACACTCAACCCCAAGCGCAGCCAGCCGAGAAGACAGGCCTTGGCATTAAATACGTCTGCTCGGCATGGAGCACGGCAGGCTGGGACACGGAGTTCTCCCAACAGGGATCTGTTTAATGGACGTGAGTGGCTGCCCGAGAGTCAGTGGTGGGACGGGCACCCTGTGAGCAGTGTCTGTCAGCACAGGGAGCGAACAAGGGGACAGGACACCAGCTGCAGTGTAACCCATTCTGAACTCACCCGGAGCTGCCTGCTGGCCTTCCACCAAAGAGGGGCCTGCCAGGGCCTACACAGCGCATGTAAAGGGGCTGACCAATGTCCAGCCCAACGAAGCAGCAGGGGAAGCCCCTGTGATACTGCAGGGCAGGGCTGAGCCACGGTGGGGGTCACTGGGGGCGTGGGGAGCCTGTGACACTGCAGGGCAGGAACTGAAGCAGGGACTGACGTATGCAGCTGAGGAAACACTAGCCTTCAGTCCTCAACTCTACGTCACCCCAGAACGGGAAGTGTTGCAAAGACATTTCCTTCAGGAGAAGGGCTGGCTGCCAGCGCCTGCACCCACCCCAGGGCAGGACCGGCTTTGGGATCTCCAGCCGGTGACAGGTCTGTGCGGGCAGGAGGGTGGCTGGCACGGGATTTCACGAGGCCAGGAGCAGCAGCACTGTGGAGCTGGAGGCGACACTCCCTGACCGTACCTTGCAGGAAGGCCGCTGAGGTCCACAGGATCTCTTTCAAGTCCTTGGTGCTCTGCACCACAAGGGGTGAGGCATCCCCCTCAGCAGGCACACTCCAGGCCTTGAGGAGTGCCAGGAGCTCGTTTTCACCTCCGGGGGCAGAAGGCAGCGGGTCCTGGCATGGGGGAGACACCGTCAAGAGGTTACTCAGCACAAGGGGCACCATTCCCAGACACCACAGAAACAGCAGGTCTGGGGCACTGTGGAGTGTGTGCTGGGAGGGTGCCCATGGCAGCCTCCCTCCAGCCTGCAGCTATTCCCACCCTTCCTCTGGCAGTAGCAAGCTTCCTCCCAGCTTCTGCTGCATGGGATCCACCAATGGCCCCATTAGTCTGGGGCCCTGCCTCCGGCCCAGCTGAGTTCAATGGGTTTTCCAGTGCTGCCCCTCAGCACCTTAGAATGGCAGGGCTGGCGGTGACTCCAGAGCTCTTCTCGGCCAGTTCCCTGCACTCCAGGCAGGACTGCGTATTAAATCCCACAGGAGAGACCCTTTGCCTATGAGCTTTGTGTGGGGCAGATGACCAGATTCCCCAGTTGACCCCTACGGAAACAGTCCTCGCCGCGGTTCCAGTCAGCAGGAAATGGTGATTTCTGAAACACACCTGGTCCCAAAGCTGCAGCTCAGCAACGTCCCTTCCAGTTTGCTTGGCGCCCTGCCTGGAATCTCGCTGCTTTGGGAGCTGGGAGGCCCTTGCAGAAGGCAGCTATTCCGAGGGGCATTTAGTGCCCTTCGGGCCAGTGAAACAGTGACGGCTGCAGAACAGGAAGTGCACTATATGGGCCTGGGTCTTAGTGCTGGCTGCTTTCCATGGCAATCACCAGCTCTCAGTGTGTCACAGGCCTGCCCAGGTGTTGCTATCACGTATGCTACGGCCACTTGGAACTCACTATAACTCAGACCCTCCTGGTCCCGAACCCCTCTCCACGTCATCTAGCTGGGCCGAGGGTCTGTTAGCTCTGACACAGTTCCAGGGAGGGCGGGACACACACCTAGGCCAGCGCACAGCAATGACCCGGGTAACGGATACCAACAAGGGGCAGAGTGGAATTCCTCCCCAGCGTGCCCAGTGCGGGCAGCATCACATTAGCGCCCAGCAGCACACAGGGGGTGGAACTCAAGCTTTCCTCCAGAGTGTCGGCCACTATGTGATTCAGGGTCTGGGACTAGATGGGGGACCCACAGCACCGCAGAGTACAGCAAATCTTACACATGCCAGCCAGCCAAGCAGGAGGCCACATCCCTCAGCTCTGACACCCAGAGGGGCCCGATAGAGGGCGCCCAGCATTACCTTCGTGCCACTCAGGAGCCGGAAGAGAGCAGTGACGCTCCCCAGGCAATTTGCTGCCAGCCACACTGCACCCTGCAGAGCCCCGAGTCGATGCAGAGGTGCACGCATCTCTTCAGCAGTCACATCCTGCAGCACTTTCTGCCAGAGCTCCTCTGTGCTGAGGTCTTGCCCGGACACCCCGCACGCCTCCAGAACTAGAAGAGGAAAACAGTCACAGGGCAGTTGCTCAGCGGCAGAGTCCATCGCCACAGCCTGACAGAGCCTCAGCAAAAGACAGGGACCAGACACAGTCTGATGGAGCAGCCCAAGCTCAGCGGCTCTCAGAGAGGCACAGAAGAGCTTTTGGCCTGCTATGGTCCGGAAAAAGAAGAGAAACCCGAAAGGACAGAAAGGAATAAGGGTGCTCGCAAAATACAACTAGAGAGCAACATTCTCTCATACCCCAATCCCTGAGTCAAAGCTGGCTTTTCTGTTCCCCTTACAGACCCCACTTTGCAGACTCCAGCAGAAGAGTACAGCTGCCACCTTCACTCACCAGCCCCAGGCAGCTCCAGGCATGTGCCATTCAAATCAGGATGCAGAGAAATCACTCTGGCCTTGCCGCTCAGAAACATGGGACATTTCCTTACCTCTAATGAGCCCATGGCTGATTCTCTCTGCTTCTCCCTCGACGAGGCCATCAGACTCACTGACAGCAAAAAGCAGGGCATTGTACAGGACAGTGAGCTCCAGGGAGAGGCTGGGAAGAGCAGCCGGCAGCCCTGCAGTTAGACACCAATACAAGAGGCTAGCTGGACGCACGTGTACCAAACAGCCATCCCTACGGCAGAGTTCCTCAGGCTGCCCAGTCACAGCAAATGACACTTCGTGCTGTGACTCCCGACACACTCGCTAAGCCCTGGAACCACACAGAAGGGAACAGCATCAGGCAGGTATGCGATGCAGGTTGTCAGGCTGTGTCACTCGGAAGCGCCTCAGCTTCCTTGCAGCTGGCGAGGCGTTCCGCTTTTGTGATCCTCCAGGACAAAGGCCAGAGTCCTTTCAGCCATTCTGGCAGAGCGCCAACGGCCCTGGGTCTCCCTGGTTTGTGTCCTCGCTTGCCACCCCGGCCAGCAGTCTGACCTACTCCCAAGAGTGCCCAGCTCTGCTGCAGCCCAGGACCACTTCCCACAATTCCTCTAGTGCAGGCTCCTTCCCTGGGGGCACTGCAGGAAACCTCTCCTGGGGGGTCTCCTCAGCCAGCTGCTGGGGATCCCCTGCCTAGGGCAGGCCCTCGCTGGCCGGCAGCTAAGAGGTGGCCAGGTGCCTCTGGCTGGCCCAGCGCCGTGTCAGCTTGGCGAGGACACCAGCCCCCAACGGCCCAGGGTTGGCTCCGAGGTGCTTCGGCCGCCGAGAGCGGGGGGAGCTGGAGCCGCAGCAGAGGGGCGGGGC
>ML686114.1:177857-189117 GCA_007922175.1 Pelusios castaneus
GGGGGACACACATATGGCTGCTGGCTCCCTCCAGCTGCTCCTAAAGGTGCCCAGGCTCCTTCCAGCACCGAGCCGGGAGGCTTGCGAAAGCAGCTGCAGGGGACCGGGCCGTGAGCCCCGAGATGCTCAGACCAGGCAACCCAAGAGGACGTTCACTTACCGGCAAAGAGGATGTGGGCGGCAAATGTGTTGGCCCCCACCAGGAGAGCAGGCACCAGGTGGCTGCTGTGGCCCTGCTGGAAGCCTACGAAGGCTGCGTTCCAGTGGATGGCTGGGAAAACGGGCTGGTGGCCCGTGGCATAGAAGAACTGGCTGGCAGCCAAGACCCAGGCAGTGACTGCGTCCCAGGGCACCACAAACAACGCTGAGCAGGAGAGAGAGAGAGAGATCAGCATCAAGGAGAAGGCACCAACCCACGGCTCAGAGGAGACAGCCGAGAGCCCTTTCTCTTTGAGAAGAGGAGGGATGAACCAGGCTTTCCGCACTGGGCACCTTGGCCTCTCCCCCAGGGATAAGGACGGCAGAAGCCCTCTTGGCCGAGGCACCAGGCCAGCTTTCTGCAGGGGGGTGTCTTCTGGGCAGAGAAGTCCAGAGGAACAGCGAGGCCTGAGCCCCTTTCAACTCCTCAGACCTGGGGAGCACCATGAAGTTAACCTAGATGTGGAGCGAGAGGGTTCCCTACCCACAGCCTCATGGCCCCAGCCACCCCCTCCCCACTCGTGGTCAGCAAGAGCCGCTGACGAGACAGGCTCCCAGGCACCAGCACCGCACTATGCGGTCCCTGGGACCCCAGCCCCCATGCAGCGGCCTACAGCGCCATGAGACGGCTCCAGGACAGGCAGCCGTGCCCCCTCCTCACTAGGCGGCTACTGGCCTCAGGGAGCATGGAGGAGGCGGCGTCGAGCCTGCCATAAACAGCCTGGCATAAACCCCCCGGCAGCCTGGCTCACCGGCGTCCCCAGTGAGGCTGGTGATGCAGACATGGAGCCGCAGCAGCACAAAGGCCTCCAGGAAGAGGAGCAGGAAGGAGAGGCTCATCCTCTCGCTGTGCAGCGTCAGGAGGAGGAAGGCCAGCAGGGTGAGCACCACCACCAGGGTGGCCGAGTACACGCTCCCTAGTCCGTAGGCTGCCACCGTGGCCCTGCGGCGGCCCCTCTCCAGCTGGTCCTTCAGAGACTCCTGCATCCTCCTGTAGATCTGCGGGATGACGTAGAGGAGGTCGGCTTGGGAGCTGGGGGCCCCCTGATAAGGAGTCACGATGGGCCTCACGGACACCCAGCTGTCCTTCACAAACACCGTCATGGGTTTCCACAGCACCAGCAGGAGCCCCAGGGATGCCAGGCCGTAGACAGCCCACGGGAAGCCAACCAGCGCCACCTGCACCAGCTCCTGTAGTTTGCCCAGTGTGCCCTCCATGCCCGAGGTGACGGCCCAGTAGCAAGCGATGCAGACGGCCACCAGCGGGAAGGCCCAGCGCACGAAGAGCACCAAGGGGCTGGAGCTGTTCAGGTTCCCGCAGTGTCGCAGCCAGCGCCGCACCACGTACACCAGCCCAGCCAGCGAGGCCACACACAGCAGGTAGAAGAGGTTCTTGGCCTGAGTGCTCTGCAGGCTGGAGAGGGGGGCCAGGAAGGGGGAGGGCTGGCAGTGCGGGATCTCCTCACGGCACTGGTGGAAGAGTCTGGAGAGGCGCAGGCAGGCCAGGAGCGCAGCCAGGAGCCAGGGAAGCTGCCAGCTCTCCTTCTGGGAAGCGGCAGAGCCCAGAGGTGGCTTGGGGACTTCTGGAGCCAGCAGCCGGCCATGCCAGAGCAGCCTCCCCACCAGCAGAGTGGCCAGGGAAGCGAGCAGGAACGGGACCACCCGGGCCTCGGCCACCACGAAGCTGTCTGAGAACATGGCGCAGCAGCGGATGGCGAGGAGGCCCATGGGGAAGACGAGCCTCTGCCGCAAGCCCAAGCTGGCCGCTGGCGGCTGGCTGCTAGCCAGGTGGGCTCGGAGGGGCCGGCGGCTCCAGGAATGCCAGAAGAAGCCCAGCTGTGATGCCGCCGCAGACCACGACGAGAGCAGAACGAAGTCCGGTCCCTCCCGGGTGAGCAGCTGGCCCAGCCCCGAGAGAGCTGCTGCCGCCAGACCCCAGAGAAGCGGGAACAGGAGGTAGCTTCGGTAGGAGAAATCCAGGGCCACTGCCAGCTCGGAGGCGACCCAGCAGAGCAGGCAGGAGGCAGCGATGAGCATGCAGCCAGCCACCATGCGCAGAGGGTGAAAGCGGGCCCAGCTCTCCATGCACACCGCCCGGGCCGCCCGCAGGTAATGCTGGAAGCGGCCGAGAAGACGCCCCATCCTGGCCTCCAGCTCAGGCGATGCGGGCAGTCCCTCCCGCACGCGGGCCAGCAGCCGCTCGTACTCCTCCACCGCGGCAGAGAAAAGCTCCCGCAGGCGCCGGAGCTGTACAGCCGACAGGTCCTGTGCGGCCAGGGAGTAGGAGCGAAGGAAACGGTCCACCTGAAAGAGAAGGGCGTGGTCACAAATGGCAACAGCAATGGGGAGCAAGACTCCTGCCTGTCCCCCACTCACCAGAGCGCCCCGAACACCTGGCCCGGAACCCCCTCTCCTGGCCAGACCACAACCAGCACACACAGGGCTACATGAACCATGGACGGGAGTTTGGAGAGAAGCGGCCGTTACAACGTCCGGTCTGACCTCCCGTATAACACGGGCAGAGAACCGGCCGTTACTCCTGGACTGAGCCCAGGGACGCGTCTGACCAAAGAATCTCCCCGGCAGGCCACCAGCCTGGGTCTGAAGACACCAAGAGACGGAGAGTTCACCACTGCCACAGCAGCCTGACCCCTGCTAACCATTTCTCCATCGCAGCAGCCTGGCTTCAGCTTCCAGCCATTGGGTCGTGTTCTGCCTTTCTCTGCCAGACTCAGGAGCCATCTAGTTCCAGGGGTTTCCCCCGCAAAGGTCCTGACACACTAACGCAGTCACCTCTCAGGTCAACGCCGCAGGCTGCTGTATTCAACTGCATTTCGTCTGACGACACAGCAGAGCCAGTGATGCTGACAGCTCTGGGGAAGGGCCCCCTCCCCTCCGTCAGTCTGTGGGTCACCCACACGTTTTACCAACAAGATTTTGTGTCTACTGCCAGATCACTGACAGATGCTGAAAAGAGTTGGGCCTCGACCTGATCCCTGCAAAACCACACCAGCAACACCCCCATTCAGTGACGACTGCCAACTGCTTTCTAGGTGTGTCAGTGACCTGGTCTTACTCCATTGAACGCGGGCGTTCCTGAGACTCTATAATCCTAGAATTTCTATAAAGGCCAGAACAGTTTTAGTCAAAAACCTGTTACAAAACTCTCACACTATTATGTCTGCTCAGTTATCTTTTTAGTGGGGTGGCCGTGTTCTGTGTACAGCAAAAAACGAGAGACCTGTGGCACCTTATAGACTAACAGATTTTCTTCGGCATAAGCTTTCGTGGGCTGTAACCCACGTCAGAAGCAGCGTCATGCACCTGACAAAGTGGTTTATAGCCCACGAAAGCTTATGCCGAAGAAAATCTGTTAGTCCATAAGGTGCCACAGGTCTCTCGTTGTTTTTTTCAGTTATCTTTATTAGCCAACTTGTAATCTCATCAAGCAATGAAATCAGGTTTGTTTGACATGACCGATTCTCCATAAAATCATGCTGACCAGCATGAACTATATTATGCTCCTTTACACCTGCCACCTGAATCCTTTATCAGCTTTTCCATTATTTTGCACAGGGTTGATGCCAAGCTAACTGGCCTATTGTGACCTGGGTCATCCTGCTTGCATTTTTTGTATACTGGCACAATGTTAGCACTCCTCCAGTTAACTGGGATTTCACCATTATTCCAATATTTAATAAAAACTAACATCAGTGGACCAGAAAACTCTAAACCAGCTCTTTTATGGATCTTGGGTGCAACTTACCCAAAGGGCTGATGTAAAAACATTTATCCTTAGTAGATGTTGTCTAACATCTTCCTTAGTTACTGATGGTTGACAGGTGCTTCAGCATCCTCATATGATGGGCGCACATCATCCTGCTTCTTTCTACAGACTAATAATTGAACGTCTGTCTATTCTGCATAATTAACAATTTTACCATCTCCATCTAGTAATGGGCCTATGCCATTGCTAAGATCTCTTTTGTACCTAAGATACTTGAAAAATCCTTATTGTCCTTAGTCCTATCAGCCATGAATTTTTTCTTGATGTCTTTAGCTTCCCTTATCGATTTTTACACTTCAAAATTTCTAATTTATGTTGATTACTATCCATTTCCCCCTTTTTCTTTTTGTTTTAGATTGGATTTTTTATTTCTAATTGCTGTCTTCACTTCACCACTCAACTGGGATGGAGTTCTGGCCACAGTTGTCAACTTCCTTGATTCTGTAATTGTGGCTTTTTGATTATAGATCAGTCCCTTTGAAAGAATTCCCAATTTTCATTCACATTTTTCTGGCTACATTTCCTCCCCAGTCAGTTTCACTCATAATTTAAAACAAACAAGGTGTCCTGTCACACTTTTAAAGACTAACAAATTTATTTATTGCATGAGCTTTCGCGGGAGAAAATCCCACTTACGAAAGCTCCTGCTATAAATAAATTTGTTAGTCTTTAAAAGTGCCATGGGCCCCCTTGTTTGTTTTGCTGAACTAGACCAACACAGCTCCCCCTTTGGAAGGAACTCATAATTTACTCAGCTTACAAGGAATTTCATCAAATGGAAATGGAAAGGAATTTTCTTTAAAGGAAATTAGTTCATCTGAAGGTCCCAATAAATATAGTGTGAATTGGAACTATCCTCCGATTGCCTTCATTGAATGGAATCAGGTCATGGTGGTTGTCTCCTGGCCAATGATCACCTTACAGTCCAGTCATTAACTCATCTTTATTCCTAGTAAGAAACCCCAAAACACCTACCTTGTGTTGGATGCAAAACAACTTTACTGTTACAAAATCATCTCTCATTTTTAGCACCTCTAATGGGGTTTTACTACTGGTTCCAGAAAGTTTCCCAGACTGAAATCCTCCATAATGCAGTTTTTTCTTCCCACACGTCACAGAAAGGAGTAACTAATTCTGTTCTTTGGTTCAACTTGGTGACAATAAAGACAAATGTAAAGTACTCCACTGAGGAAAGAACAATCTATTGCACATGTACAAAATGGGTAATGACTGCCTAGGAAGGATCCCTTGGGAGGCTGATCTGAAGGGGAGAGGCGTCCAAGACAGCTGGCTGTATTTTAAAGAAACCCTGCTAAGGGCACAGGAAGATATCACTCCGATGTGCAGAAAGAACAGCAAACATGGAAGGTGCCCAGCGTGGCTCAGCAGAGACCTCTGCGATGAGGTGAAACATAAAAGGGAAGCTTACAAGAAGTGGAAGCTTGGACAGATGACAAGGGAGGCGTATAAAGATATTGCTCGGGACTGCAGGGATCAAATCAGAAAGGCCAAAGGACAATTGGAGTTGCAGCTAGCAAGAGATGTGAAGGATAACAGAAAGGGGTTCTATAAGTATATCAGCAACAAGAAAAGGATCAGAGGTGGTGTAGGTCCCTTACTGAATGGGGCAGGCATCCTCGTGGAGGATGATGCGGAAAAGGCTGAAGTACTCAATGCTTTTTTTACTTCAGTCTTCACAGGGCGGGCCAGCTCCCAGGCTACTACACGGGGTAACGCGGACTGGAGAGAAGAGTGGCCCTCGGTGATGGAAAGTCAGGTTAGGGAACACTTAATGAAATTGGATGTGCACAAGTCCATGGGGCCGGATGAACTGCATCCGAGGGTGCTGAGGGAGTTGGGGGAAGTGATTGCAGAGCCGCTGGCCATTATCTTTGAGAACTCGTGGCGAACGGGGGTGGTCCCGGAGGATTGGAAAAAGGCAAATATAGTACCTATCTTTAAGAAAGGGAAAAAGGAGGATCCGGGGAACTACAGACCGGTCAGCCTCACCTCAATCCCTGGGGAAATCATGGAGCAGGTCCTCAAGGAATCCATCCTGAAACACTTGGAGGAAAATAGAGTGATCAGGAACAGTCAACATGGATTCACCAAGGGCAAATCGTGCCTGACCAACCTGATTTCCTTCTATGATGAGATGACTGGATTTGTGGATGCGGGAAGAGTCGTTGACGTGATATACCTTGACTTTAGCAAGGCTTTTGATACGGTTTCCCACAGCATTCTCGTCGGCAAGTTAAGGAAGCATGGGTTGGATATGTGGACCGTAAGGGGGATAGAAAACTGGCTAGATCAATGGGCTCAGCGGGTAGGAATCAATGGCTCGATGTCTGGTTGGCAACCGGTAACGAGTGGAGTGCCCCAGGGGTCGGTCCTGGACCAGTTCTGTTCAATATCTTCATTAATGATCTTGATGATGGAATAGACTGCGTGCTTAGTAAGTTCGCGGATGACACCAAGTTGGGGGGAATGGTAGATACTCTGGAGGGCAGGGACAGGATCCAGGGAGACTTGGACAAATTGGAACACTGGGCCGAAAGAAACCTCATGAGGTTCAACAAAGACAAGTGCAAAGTCCTGCACTTAGGACGGAAAAATCCCATGTACTGCTACAGGCTGGGGACCGATCGGCTAAGTAGCAGCGCTGTAGAAAAGGACCTGGGGATTATGGTGGACGGGAAGATGAATATGAGCCAACAGTGTGCCCTTGTTGCTAAAAAGGCCAATGGCATATTAGGCTGCATCAGTAGGAGCATTACCAGCAGATCGAGGGATGTGATAATTCCCCTCTAGTCGACACTGGTCAGGCCGCATCTGGAATACTGTGTCCAGTTTTGGGCTCCCCACTACAGAAAGGATGTGGACAAATTAGAAAGAGTCCAGCGGAGGGCAACAAAAATGATTAGGGGGCTGGGACACATGACTTATGAGGAGAGACTGAAGGAACTAGGCTTATTTAGTCTACAGAAAAAAAGATTGCGGAGGGATTTGACAGCAACCTTCAACTACTTGAAGGGGTGCTCCAAAGAGGAGGGAGCTAGGCTGTTCTCGATGGTAACAGAGGACAGAACAAGGAGCAATGGTTTCAAGTTGCAGCTGGGGAGGTCGAGGTTGGATATTAGGAAACATTTTCTCACTAGGAGGGTGGTGAAGCATTGCAATGGGTTACCTAAGGAGGTGGTGGAATCTCCATCTTTGGAAACATTTAAGGCCCAGTTAGACAAAACCCTGGCTGGGGTGATTTAGTGGGAGTGGTCCTGCATTTAGCAGGGGTTGGACTAGATGACCTCATGAGGTCCCTTCCAGCCCTACGAATCTATGATTCTATGATAAGGAGTACTGTGGAAAGGGATCTGGGTGTCACAGTGGGCCCCAAGCTAAATTTGAGTCAACAGTCTAACGCTGTTGCAAAAAAAGCAAACCCCATTCTGGGATGTATTAACAGGAGTATTGTAAGACATGAGAAGTCATTCTTCCGCTCTGCTCCACCCTGATTAGGCCTCAACTGGACTATTGTGTCCAGTTCTGGGCGCTTCATTTCAGGAAAGATGTGGACAAATTGGAGAAAGGCCAGAGAAGAGCGACACGAATGATTAAAGGTCTGGAACACTTGACTTATGAGGGAAGATTGAAAGAGCTGGGTGTGTTCAGTCTGGAAAAGAGGAGATTGAGAGGGGACATGATAATAGCTTTCAGGTACCTAAAAGGTCGTCACGAGGAGGAGGGAGAAAAATTGTTCTCTTTAATCACAGATGATAGGACAGGAAGCAATGGGCTTAAATTATGGCAAGGGAGGTTCAGCCTAGACATTAGGAAAAGATTCCCAGCTGTCAGGGGGATTAACCATTGGAATAAGTTGCCTCGGCAGGGTGTGGAGTCTCCATCATTGGAGGTGTTTAAGAGCAGGTCAGACAAACACCTGTCAGGGATGGGTTAAGAGGGGACTTGGTCCTGCCATGAGTGCAGGGAACTGGACTCGATGACCTCTCCTGGTCCCTTCCAGTTTCTAGGATTCTGTGACCTGTACCAGACCCCACCAGCACCTCTGCTGTGTTCACACCCTGGTCCATGTGCATTCACAACCCTGCACTCCTGAGCTAGTACTAACTCTAAAGCAGATGGGAGTTGTGCCCCCCACCCTCTTACCCACTTGTTCTCCCTGAACAGACTGTGACCAGTGATTTTCACACCCCAGTCACGTATCAGTGATGCCACCTACATCATATTTCTTCTCAGGGATAAACATTTCTGTTTCCTCTTGCTTGTTTCCGTACACCCAGCACTGGCACAGAAGCAAATAAAAAATGTCTTCACGCTCTTCGTCCCATCGCTTCAGTTTGTCTGTGACATGCTGAGCCTGAGGCATGCTGCACTCGCCTCCGCGGCCCCCTCCCCAGTTACCTTGCTGGTTTAACACCTGGCTGGTCGCTCTAGATCAGGGGTCGGCAACCTTTTCCGGCCCCTGTGCCAGCCCCGCCCACCGCACCCTCAGCAGGTGCCAGGGGCGGGGCCAAAAGGGGGCGGGGCCAGACCAGGTGCCTTGCCGGTCAGGGCCTGGGCCAGCATTAGCCGGCGGGTGACCTCAGGTTCTCGGCCCTGGGGCCGGATCCCATCCGCAGGGGCGGCGCAGGGCTGATGGCCCCTGCTAGCCCCGCCCCCCGCTGGGTGGCAGGAGGAGAGGGGAGCGGAGCGGAGCAGATCACGTCGCCCCGGCCCGCCCAGAGCCGCGCCGCTGCTGGCAGGGCAGAGCCGGCCCCGGCCATAGCCGGCAAGAGGGTGGGTTGGCCCATCCGGAGCCGTCGCTGCTGGCGGTAGCCGGGGCCAGTAACCGGAGGCCGCCCGCCAGGAGCGGCGGCTACGGCTGAGCCAACCCGACCCACCCTCTTGCCGGCCATGGCCAGCTCTGCCCTGCCGGCAGCAGCGCGGCTCTGGGCGGGCCGGGGCGACATGACCCGCTCCGCTCCGTTCCCCTCTCCTCCTGCCGTCCAGCAAAGGGGTGGGGCCAGCAGGGACCTTCAGCCGCGCGCCACAGCTGCTGGCCACGCGGTTTGTGGGGCCAGCGGGGGCGCCTGAGTGGCTCTGCGTGCCGCTCTGGCTCGGCCCATGTACCAGCTCTGGCACGCATGCCGGGGGTTCCCGACCCCTGCTCTAGATTGTCTCAAACAAAGCAAGGTCTCCGTCCTGTGAGATCCGTCTGTCCTGTCCATACAGTCCCCCTTCCCACGGCATGTGGCCCAGCGTGCCACAAAACCAAACCCTTCAGCTTCACACTAGTCTGCAACTAACGGTTCACCTCCAGTATTTTCTGCCTTCCCCCGTCTCTTACTCCTAGGCCTGGAAGGGTCTCTTGGACCTTCCTCTTCTGAAGCTCCCTGAAGTTCTCTCTCATCTGTGTCGCTCCACGGGATGCTGCCAGTGGATCCCAGAGCTAGGCTGCTGACACCGTGCTCCAATACCGCAGACTGAAAGCACAGCGATGCTTCCTGATGGTCGCAGGCGAGTAGCTGCCCCTGGGATAGGATGGGACTGAGCAGGAGAGCGTGCGGGGCTGGCAGAGACCGGGGGAGCGCAGGGGTCAGGCCAGCCAACACTCTCTATTCACAAAGCAGTTTGAGCCCAGGGAAGATGAGCTCCTGCGGGAATCTCCCCAGCTGGAAGAGAGCGAGAGGTGTGCCTGGCAGAAGGGGCGTCACAAAAGGACTGGGAGCCAGTACTGGCACTAGCTCTGTGATGCTCGGCCCCTCCGTGGAACGGGGAGAACCCCCAGTCCGTCATGCGCCAGGGGGATCCACCCGTACCTGTCTGGCATTGATGTGGTACGCCGAGAGCTGAGTGAGTGCTGCCGAAACAGTCTCGCCGTCCCCCGAGAACAGCTCGGCCATCACCTCCCCGAGGCTGCTGTAGGGGATGGGCACGCCCAGCAGCAGGGCCAGCGTGGGCACGAGGTTCACCTGGGGGATGGTGTGCGGCTCCTGGCGGGTGAGAAGGAAGGGAACCGGGCTGGTGAATACACAGCAGCACAGCATGTCGGGGGACGAGCAGCAGACATTGATCTTCCGGGCAGGGGTGGAAGTCACAGATGCACATGGTGCCTGCCACTCTGTCCCCACATCAACACCCCCGGGCCACCCATGCGCACCCTCTGCTCCAAAGGGGTGGGGAAGTTAGACACACCAATGGCCACACCCCAAGTCCCCCCAGTGCCCTGCAAAGGTGGCCGATTCCTGCTGTGGGGAGGGACCAAGCCGTTCTCGCAGCCGTGGCCCAGGCCTAGCACGTCCGGTGGTTAACTAGGCCGTGCTCAGCCTCTCTGCCAGTCAGCCAGGTGGTGCAGAGAGGGGACGAAGAACCCAGGAGGAGATCCACCTGGGGGAGACAATCTTGGCAGGCAACTGCACTTCAGGGTGGATGGGAAGGGAACGTCCCACCCACTTCAACTTCTCCTGGACGGAAGCCCATGCAAGCCCGGGGATGGGCAGGCGTTTCGGGACAGGGAAGGGTCCGTGTCATAATTCCTTGTTCCTGGCCAGATGTCTCCCTGCTCCTGCGACCCATGGCCTCACCCCCCCCCCCCAAACACCTTCCCAGATACACGCCCAGCAGGACTCAGGCCTGCAGGGCTTTCCTGGTGCCGCTCCCCCTTTTACCTCGGGAAGGTGGGCTCCAAAGAGAGGCGTTTTACTGTACACGAAGAGCGCCGCGTTCACCTCCTTCTCGCTGTCTCCTCCGTGGTCCCCCGTCTCCGTCATTCCATGGTCCCCTGCCACCAGCAGCAGGGTGTCGTTCCCCAGGTGATCCACCAGTGACCTGGCCCCGGAAACAAAGCTGCTTGGTCACTTCCCACCGCCTCCACCCCTCAATCACGGCGCACTGACACACCTGGATGCAGCCCCAACACCTCGGGGGTGGCAGGGGGGATGTGAATCACAGGCAGGGCTCAGAGCACAACAAAGCAGGCCCAGGCACCACCGGGAAGCCATAACAATCCGGACACAGTTGCTTCCTTGCCACAGAGGATGGCAGCCTAGATGCTGTGGTGATGGGCTCCTTAGACATGCAAATATAATTCAGAGCCCAGAGAGCGCAGCCCCCTGCCTAGATCCTAGGTGATGGGACAGTGGAGCACGTGTTTACCTGGAAGGGCGTTCCGCAGACACAGGTGAGAGCTGATCCTCCCCGGGGCTCTCTGGGAAAGCATTCAGCGCACCGTAGTGCTGTATAAATAGTACCCCAGCACAGAGCCACGCCCCCCCCCCC
>ML686114.1:190807-212154 GCA_007922175.1 Pelusios castaneus
AGACAGGAAGAGATGTACTTTTCTGGAAAGGGGCAGGTTCCTGGTCTTCTCAATGACAGACCATCTCCACATTCCCTTATGTAGGTCTATTAAGTGACTGTAAAAGGCACCTTTCCCCCCATCCAAGCGCCTCAGACAAGGTCCAGCCGAACACATCCAAACCGCATCGAGCGAAGTATCACCTCCCCGTGTGCCCAGACTGCTCCTAAAGCATCAGGTGCCTGTCTGGACATTTCAAGGACAGCCCAGCAGCCGTGGCTTTGTAAGGGCTCTTCAAGGGCAAACGCCAGGTTCAGTGTTCCCTGCCTGCTGGCCACTCCCTGGGTGCTATTCCCAGGCAGTTGTACGCTGTGGACTGCCAGGCCCACTATTCGTGTCTCCCTCTGGACTGGAGGGACAACACTGTGAGAGCCTGGGGACTGAAAAGCTGCCTCCCTAGGCTGCTGAGTCCAGTCCCGAGACAGCATGGGCTGCAGCCAGCGTGCTCCTCACCCGGCTGGAATGCAGAACAGCTCTCTGTGGGGCTCCACCTTAGGGCCTCGACTGAGCAGCAACAACCTCTTAGACAAACCCTGGCTGGGGTGATTTAGGGAGTGGTCCTGCGTTTAGCAGGGGTTGGACTAGATGACCCCGTGAGGTCCCTTCCAGCCTATGATTCTCTGATTCCAACCCTTTTGTTCTAACACCACACCTAGGCTGGGGTGATTTAGGGGGAGTGGTCCTGCGTTTAGCAGGGGTTGGACTAGATGACCTCATGAGGTCCCTTCCAACCCTATGATTCTATGATTCCAACCCTTTTGTTCTAACACCACACCTAGGCTGGGCTCACAGCACCGCACGGAGGAAGAGAGGACACGTTCCCAGCCCCCGGCAACAGTCGCTCACCAGTCCCGTAGAGATGCTGCAGGATCCCGTCGTCCACAGTGTGAAGATCCTTCACGTTAAACGAAGGAAAGAAATAGGAGCGGAAGAACTTCTGGGGGAAGAGCCCGTCCCAGGTGTCATCGCCCATGAAGACCACTCTCCTCCCTGGGAAAGCAGGACGGGAGTTAGCGCAGGGATGGGGGGAATCAAGAATGGGGTCCCAGAGCCCCGCTTGAGGAGTCTGGTCAGGTCTGGAATGGTCTACGAAGGGCCACATTGACACTCTTGGGACCGTCTGACCGGTGTGGCCTGAACAGTAAAATTCTACCAGTAGCCGCTGGCATATCCACATTCCTCCCTGAACACTAGACCTTGAGGGCATGGGTTTAAAAGGAGCGTGGGCTCCCTGTGTCAATTCCTCCCCACATGACCCCAGGCCCTTTGGGAAGCAGGGCACCAACCTAGTGGGGAAGGAGTTTGAATATGCAGAGTCCATCTTGAAGAGCCTGTTACCAGATTTGAGCCTTCTCTGCACAGCCCCACTCATGAGCCAGATCAAGCAGCAGTCCCCTGACCCAGAACGATGGGACTCAGAGTTCTGGTCAGACAAGGTGTGCAGGACGGCCTCCAAGCCTGACGTCTGACCCAGACTCCAACTCTAAAGACTAACGTTCAGTAAAAGTGTGATCAGAGCTCTACAAATCTCTACCAGGGAATAAGTCTATCGGCAGCCATACAAGTTCTCTTTGGTCTAGCAGAATGAGGCTGGATCCCTTGAGGAATGCAGAAACCCTGCAATACATAAGCCTTACAAATACCAAACCCACCTAGAGCAAGAAGGTACAGAAACAGCTTTTCTCTCGGTTTTTGGTCCATAAACTATAAAGAGCCTTGAAACCCTTTAATCCTGTCTGAATAAAAAGATAACACTCTCCTAGCATCTAACGTCTGGACTCGAGCTTCCATCGTGAGTATGGTCTGTGGGGAGGGCGGGGGGTAAGGACACAAGCATAGTGAAAACTAGAAATTATTCTTGGTAAAAAATGGAGGCTGTGCGCGAAAGGCTCTAAGGAGTCTCCTTGTTTGCTGGAACTTTATCTGTACGAAACACAGTAAGGGCAGATCAGCCATCAAAGCACCCGATCCGCTTCTCTGGCAGAGGCAACGGTATCCTTCGCTGCTCTCTTATTGTCTGTCCGCCACATTAACCACATTGACAAATGTTGTCTGTTGTCAAATTAGTATTTTGGACACGTTGTCTAAACCTGGGTGGCCCCTCACTCTCTCAGGCCTGGGGAGGTAGGCCGGTCCTCACTTGCAGACAGCCCCCCACTCACCAGCAACAACACACCATAGAACAGTAACACTAAACCAGGCCCTTCGCCCTGCAACAAAAGCAGCTGCCAACTCTGCCCACGTCTACTCAAGGGACACCATCACAGGACGTAACAAAATCAGCCACTCCGTCAGGGGCTCAGTCACCTGCTCATCCACCAATGGGCTTTATGCCTCCAGTGCCCCTCTGCCTTATACGCCGGACAAACTGGACTGTCTCTGCACAAAAGAATAACTGGACCCAAATCGGACATCAAGAATGGGAACACTCAGAAACCAGTAGGGGACCATTCCAACCTCCCTGGACAGTCTGTAAGAGACGTGCTGGTTACAGCGCTCGGGCAAAAAATCCAAACCGATTACGACATGAAACTGCAGAGCTGGAATTCACACGGAAAATAGACTCTTCACACTGGGTCTGAACATGGAACCTGAATGGCTGGGTCATTCCAAAGGTGATTTCCCCTGTCACCCTTCCCTCTTCCACACTGTTTGACTCCAAACCGCTTGGTTACTTTGCTGAGACAGGCGAGCACAGCAGTTCCCAGCCACTGTGTCGGGACACTGTGACTGCGTCACCACACAGCAGTGTGTCACGGAGAGACGGCTGGATTCAGCCTGGTGGGTCATGATACGCCGCCAAACGTGCCGCGACCCACAAACAGCTGAGAACCAGTGGGCTCGCAGACTATCCCTCTGCAACTGTTTGAACTGACCGTGTGACCCACCCTTCTCTGTGTGTGTATATTCGCCTAACACGGTCCGTTTTCCATTTCAGGCATCTGATGAAGTGGGACTATAGCCACGAAAGCTCATGCGCTAAATAAATCTGTTGGTCTTTAAAAGTGCCCCAGGACTCCTTGTTTGTTTTGCTGAAATAGACCAACACGGCTCCCTCTGGAACTTTTATTAACTAGTCACCTACATGCGGGTGTACATACAACCCCTGCCTGCTTAGGTAGGCTGCCACAACAGACAGGCATTTTGTCAGCACTGAGTGCTGGAGACAACCCAAACGGGGGAACCTTGCACTGAAAATTGTTCTCTCCAACAACAAAACACAGATACTTTTAAGTCCAGGCTGAAAACCAATCCTAGAGGAAAAGAGAAGGTATTATAGAAGTTAGAGATAACATGCGGAAGCAAATCTTCTTTATGTAAGTGTTTAATTTCCTTACATCCAAAAGAGGGTGAAGGCCCCATTCTTGGCAGGATTAGAAAACAGTGTCTGTAAAACCCTTCCTTCTCACAGAACTACTCCTATTGCCCCTAACTGCAGTACTGACAAGCCTCCTTTTTCAGCAAATCGAGATGACTTCGATCTCTGTCCAGATATGAAGAGGGGGAAAAGGTTTTGAACTGAATTGTATAACCGCATGAAAATCCACCTGTCTGACATCATCAGCTCCCACTGACAGTAAAAACAGGATACCTGGTCCCCAAACTGGATCAACAGTGTCCAAGTGGACTGGCTTGAAGCTTTATGTCAAATGTGACGTCTTGGCGGAAATGTAGATAAAGTTGATGAAAATTTCCCTCATTATTGAGAACTTTAAATTTCTTCCCCTGCTATAGCTGGTGGTGGGCGTCTAATGCTGAGGCTGGCAATGATGTGCCCTTTTCTGGGAACAACAGAGAAGTGAAGCGAAGCAGTTTGATACTGCCTTTGATTTTTGGGTAATGCAGTCGAATACGGCTTTTTCCTGTATTAAAGAAACCTAAAGATCTAGCAGATCAGACATTTGTCCCCTACTCTAGAACTCACCAGCCTGAACACTGAACAGACCTTCTCCTTCAAACACAAGGTCCCCAGTCCTCACTTCTGCCTCGTGAGGGAGCCCATGGACCTGAACCATGCAATCCCCTTAATGAGATGGCCCAAGCTAGGCATCTTGCTGGAGTATTTGAGGAATTAAAAGCTGTTCTCAACTGTTGCTTAGCAACATTGAGTGTTTCTGTCAAAATAGCATTTGATCACGAAGGAAAGAGGGCATTTTGCTCCAGAGATGGCATTGGTACTGAGCCAGGACAGCTTCATAGCTGGACATGGGCACGTTCAATGTAGCCCAAGAAAATTTTTTCTTCCTAGTACATCCAGCCTCTTCCCTTCCTGATCCAATGGAGTAGAGTGGGCTTGGGCACTTTGTGATCTGGGAAGTGCCACTTCAACCACCAATGAATCAGGACATGGATGAGTCTGAAATACAGCAAGTCCTTCTTGAGGGAATTAATACAATTTGTCTGGATTCTGACAGGGTGAATGGCTGAGGGATTTTTCCAGGATGCCTTTGCCAGCTGATGGAAGGGAAGCG
Source organism: Pelusios castaneus (assembly GCA_007922175.1). Lineage (NCBI taxonomy): Eukaryota > Metazoa > Chordata > Testudines > Pelomedusidae > Pelusios > Pelusios castaneus. Next base: position 195,319 of record ML686114.1, read on the forward strand.
TGACTTGCCGACTCACCATTGTCCCCAAAATATTAAAAAGGATGTGACGATTCTTCCACAAAACCAGAAGGAACATTTAACGTCTTCAGCACTCGAGACACTAACCGGCAGTGGCGATACTGAGACGTCCCTCACATCTTCACCTGGAGAAGGCACATCTCTTAATTCGGAACCAGACTCTGCCAGTTCCGCTTCCTCCTCACTGGGTAATATTTCACCTATTTCTATCGGAGACTCGCCGTGAGTGACAGGGCCTGCTCCTCACTCTTTGGATCTCACACTTGACATGCTGACAGTCTGTCCCCATACACTGGCCCTTCCTGTTATGGTGCAGAAAGAGCCAGTGAGATCACCTTTCCCAAGGACGTCCACGCCATGTGAGTCAAAATGCCACAGATGGACCTGGATGGAAATCTCTCTGCGCCTGCGGATCCAGAAGGGATGCATTTCAACTGACTGTAATAACTATTCCCTGGTTCTAATCAGTAATCCACATCTCCCTTCCAACCCCACCCATCTTTACCTCAACTGGGGCCGGAGATAATCTTCCTGGAAAAGGAGAGAGTGGGATGTTCTCTGGGGAAAGGGCTTTGGAGGCAGCAGTAGAAAGCTCCGCAGTCAGCCTGAAGGGCGGTAGTCACACACCTGAGATGGAATACCTGGTTCATCTGTCAGTGGGGCCATATGCATAAACTACCACTTTCCCAGCGTCGCTACGTGGTGCCATGCTAAGTAACAACCCCTCGGCCGTCCTCTCAACTGGATCCAGTCCTGTTGGATCCGCAAAGGAGTGGCTCCTAATTCTGCGCTGAGAGCTCGAACTGGAGTCTGGCTCCGGAATGAGATTCTGTCCCTGGAAAATCTTCCCTCTCGCACTGGCTTTTGCAGCAAGGCTGACACAGAGGAGGACCGCAACATTTTTCTTGGACCACAACCAAGTCTGCCTGAACCAGAACAGTACCTGCCGGTGAGCCAGACCTTTTCATTCTCAGATCCTGAGCAACCCTGACCTAGAAATGGAATCTCGCTTCTTCTCTGCTGAGCTGGCTGGAGGCAGAGGTGGAGCCGGCTACAGCTGGTTTTATCTCACTTTCTTTGCCCTTGGGGTAAATGAGCACTTTGAACATTTAGAAACATTTAGAAAACGCCCTCTCCCCCAGACATGGGGCATGTGCGTCTGATGCTGGGGACCCGTCTTTGGAATCCAGGCTTCCTAGCCTTTTCATCCAGCCTGTTACCCTTTCACTAACTCGCTCTAAAGAAACTACGTAACTTATGTTTGCCTACTAGGGTGGGGAAAGGATCATACTGCAACCATCCAGCTGGTGAGGGCTGAAGAAACTGAGGCAGTGGAGCACCATCTCCTTTTCAACCCTGGCCCTAGAGGTGTGGGGGTGGGGGGCATGTGGACACTCCAACAGTAACAGCTAGCAGAACGTTATCATTGAGGCTGCACAGGTCAGATCCTGCAGAGGACCCAGGAGAGAAATCTGTACTGTGTGTCTTTCTTACCTCCCACCTCTCCTTTGCGCTCTTTTCCTCTCACCTTGAAATCACTCACATGCAGATGATGCTGACAAGCTGCTCAGAGTTCTGACAAAATAGGAATATTTTGTAACATTTTTACGAAGCCTGCGTGTGCCTCAGTTTCCCGATGTGCTGCACTGTTACCCAGTGGGTGGACGGAAACTCTTTGCTCTCTGGGCAGGCTGAGGCTCAGGTGTGGGCGTTGCCAATTTGGCTGGCCCTTAGTCTCCAGTGCAATGGAACATCTCAGAAGACAACGGCGAATCCAGTCACCAGGACATTGGCACCTAGCAATCAAGGACCCCAAAAAAGATGGATTCCCTGCCTCTCCGGTGCCCCATGGTAACATCGGCTCATCACTGGCACTACAGTCTACTGCAAAATGCACAGGACCCAGACCCAACAAAGAGAAAATTCTGTCCCTGGGTAACTCCTCCTCTCCCCTCCCGTCCTCTTTACCGGCCTGTGTCACCATCCCACGCTGTAGACCAGGGGTTCTCAACCTTTTCTGTCTCGTGACAGGTCAGCACCAAGCCCAACCGTTCATGACCCAGAAACCCACAAGGCCCCTCCGCAGAAAGAAACAGCCATCACCTGCCGTTTCGATGCCAGTACAGAATGCAGTCACCCTCGCTCCTCCCGGTCGCTGTAGGAATCCACAGCCAGCCGCCCTTCAGAAACGGACGCCCCGTGCCAATGAAAAGCGACCACCAACACTTTCGGTGGTGCCTCGCTACAGAAAAGCCCCCTCCGCCGTGAACAATCACCCTGATGGCGGCTTTGGTGACGGCGCTAAGCCCAGGCCCCCTGCACCACAGCTCAGCTTGCCACAAGAAGGAACTCCACGCTGCCGGAAGAACCTGCCAGAAGGGCACGGGTTCTCTGAGTGGAGGAGGAGGTTTTTCAGCAGCAGGACGAGCAGCCGCGACACGCTTTTGGGTCGCGACACAGCAATTGAGAACTGCTGCTCTAGACAGTCACTTCTTCAGGGGGCAGAGTTGAAACAAAAAGAGTTTCCTCTCTCTACAGGAAGGCCTGGATGGGACACTGGAGTGACCTAATGCGATCCTGGCACACGGACAGGCAGGAGAGCTCTGTCTACCCCATGCCACCATCCAGTCCACATATTGACTCTTCCCTCCATTCGTACTCCACGCAGCTGCAAATACCCACAATGAGATTCAAATGGAACCACCCTAGACCCTCCACTCGAGATCCACCCGAGAGCTAATATGGCCACCCCTGTGGGGCTACGTGGAGACATTGGAACTCTCTACCTCATGCATTTTGGGGCACCCCATAATGCTCCCGCTGGCTGGGACGCTCTCTCAACAGCCTTGTCCAGGTCCAAACCTCTGCCTGTCTCGGATCAGCCTGACTCCAAACATGCCTTCGTCCCCAACCTGTCCCCTGCTCCCAACACAGCGCAGAGACCCTACGTACAAGACCATCACAGCCCAGGTGTCAGTGACAGGATATGCTCCAGCTCCAGCTCCAGCCCCAGGGCTCCCTTGCTGGAACCGCCTCGCAGGGTCTGTAGAGTGGGGAGGGGTGGGGTTTACACACATTTATTTCTTGCCGGCCCAGGGCCCACTCCTCCCCCGTCACACTTGCGCGGCAAACCCCAGCGCCCCAGCGTCAGCCTGGCCCACGCACCGTTCTGCACCAGCTGGCTGAGCAGGTTGTCCTCCTTGATGGCGTACGTGGCAAAGTTGCTGCCCACGTCGATGAAGGTGGGCAGGGAGCCTGTGGTGATGCCCTTGATGCGTTGCATGGTGGTGGTGGGCGGGTCGGCACGGAAGCGGTAGAGCCGGGCGTGGCGGGGCTGGGAGCCGGCCAGGTGGTGCAGGAAGCCCAGTTTGTTCTCATAGGGCCGGGGCCTCTCCTTAGCCGGGTCGAAGCGGGCGAACTCGAAGGCCAGGGCATCTATGATGAGCAGCACAGCCTTGGGGAACCGCTGGGCCATCCAGCAGGCGCCCGGTGCCTTGCCCTGCCCAACCCAGGCTGGGGCAGCCAGTGGGTCGGAGCAGGAGCTGCGGTTGGTGAGCTCGATCCTCATGAGCAGGAAGCCGCTGGTGAAGAGCCCGATGCCGGAGAAGAAGAGGAAACAGGCCCAGGCCAGGAAGAGCAGTACTGGCCACCTCTGCATCCTGCAAGGACGGGATATGGTCAGGGACAGGCACCATGTGTGCTGTTCCCCCTGGCCCCACTCAGCCCAATGCCCTACCGCCCCCCGGCCCCACTCAGCTCTATGTCCCCCCACCCTGCCCCCACTCATCCCTATGCCTGCCCCTGGCCCCACTCAGCCCAATGTCCTACTGCCCCCCGGCCCCACTCAGCTCTATGTCCCCCCACCCTGCCCCCACTCATCCCTATGACCGCCCCTGGCCCCACTCAGCCCAATGCCCTACCGCCCCCCGGCCCCACTCAGCTCTATGCCCCCCCACCCTGCCCTCCTGCCCCCACTCCTCCTATGCCCGCTCCTGGCCCCACTCAGCCCAATGCCCTACCGCCCCCCTAGCCCTACTCACCCCTATGTCCCTCCCCGCCCTGCCCTCCTGCCCCCACTCAGCCCAATGCCCTACCGCCCCCCTGCCCCCACTCACACCTATGTCCCTCCCCGCCCTGCCCTCCTGCCCCGCCCCCCATGTCCTGTCCGCGGGGGGCGGGGGGTGACGGGGGCCGGTACCTGCGGGCGATGCGGTGCAGGAACCCGGAAGCGCCGAGCCGGCTGCACGAGGCCGGGGGCGGGGCCGAGATCCCGGAAGCGGCGGCGGAAGGGGCCGGGCCCGGCGAGCGCCCCCCAGCGGCCGGAGGAGCGACCCTCCCCCGCACCGCCGGATCCCACTGCCGCCCCCAAGCGGCCGCTCCCCGCCGCCAGGCCCCGCCCTCTGCCCGCGGCACAGCGTTCCCGCCCCCACCCCGGCAGAATTTGTGATGGGCCGGGTTCATCCTCGGAACCGCCCGCTGCAGGACGAGGAGAACGTGCCCGAGAAGGGGCAGCGTGCGGGAAAGGCGGGGTGGGCAGCGGGGCCAGACATGTCCCTGTCCCCTTCCCCACCTTGGAGAGGCCAGGTCCGGCCCCCATCTCCGTGCCTGGAGAGCCCAAGGCCACCTTCCCCCCCATCTCCACCCCGGGAGAGCCCAGGTCCAACCCCCATCTCCACCCCCGGAGAGCCCAGGTCCAACCCCCATCTCTGCACCCAGAGAGCCCAGGTCCATCCCCCCATCTCCGTGCCCAGAAAGCCCAGGTCCGCCTCCCATCTCCACGCCCAGAAAGCCCAGATCCGGTCCCCATCTTCATGCCCGGAGGAGCCAGGTCTGCCTTCCCCCCATCTCCGTGCCCGGAGAGCCCAGGTCCGCCTTCCCCCCATCTCCACACCCAGAGAGCCCAGGTCCACATTCCCCCCATCTCTGTGCCCGAAGAGCCCAGAGCTGCCCACCCTCCATCTCCACCCCTGGGGAGCCCACTGCGCACTCCTGGGGGACAAGTACCTGCAGCTGCAAAGCTTCTCCCCCCTCTCCGGAAAGCCAGTTAGCAGGATGAACCCGCAGCCATGGACTCAACAAGCACCCCATCGAAGGAAACGGTCTCAAGTCTACCCCAGAACACTACCACCATCTACTGCAGACAGACACCCACCCGACATGGCACGCCATAGGACAAGGGCCAGGGAAATCTCGGCTGTGCACAGACCCCAGATGCCAAGATCTCACTCAAGACAGACGCAGGCTACTGCCCAAAACTCCATCTAACCTGATCCTACAACTTATCTTCCCTGAATTTCTTTTCCTCCCATGCACCTGTAAGTGTCTGACGAAGTGGGATTTGTTAGTGCCACCAGACTCCTGGTTTGTTTTCCTCATTTTTGTGTAGTTCCCTTTTCTGAATTTAAATGCTACCATAGTGGGCTGCTCTGATTCCCACCTCTACACCCCCACAGAGATATTACATTTTATTAGCTCAGTCACTATCATCAAGCGATTCAATGATAGTCACCTCTTGGACCAGAAGCTTCGCTCCACTTTTGACTAAATCAATAACCGTCTCCCCGCTTGTGGGTTCTAGGAGTGGCTGCTCCAAGAAGCAGTCAAAGTGTGCAGAATCTTTCTCTGGAGTGGTATGTACCCAATCAATATGCAGAGAGTTGAAATCTCCCCTTATTCAGATTTTTATTTTTATAGTCTCTCTAATCTTCCTGAGCATTTCACAGTCGCTGTCACCATCCTGGCCAGTTTATATCCCTACTGCTATATTACAGAATCCTAGGAACTGGGCGGGACCAGGACAGGCCGTTGAGTCCAGTCCCTGCACTCATGGCAGGACCAAATACCCTCTTAAACCATCCCTGACAGGTGCTTGTCTGACCTGCTCTTAAACACCTCCAATGAAGGAGACTCCACACCCTGTCTAGGTGTAACCTATATGCCTGAAAAGGCTATCTCTGAGAGACCTGCTGAGGGGGGTTACTGTTGTTGGGCAGATTAGCGACCCACAACTGGAAACTTCCAGAAGCAGGGAGTGGTAGCAATTTGAGCATCTCCACAGTGTACCCTGCTGGTGTGATGTGATGGGATGTCAGTCAGATGACTGGAGAGCAGCAGCCTGAGCAGACAGCAGGCAGGAGCTGCCTTGAGGGGAGACCATGTGCTCAGTGTTCTGGAGAGGAGCTGAGCCAGGAGTGAACAAGATGTTTTCTCCATGTAAAGGAGTCATTTGCAACAGACCTTGCAGACATGCATATGGGACTGAGGACTGGTTGCAGAGGAGAAGGAAAAGCCTGCATGGAATGCTACAGAGGATCCCAGCAAAGAAAGAAGAGGACAGCTATTTCTTGCCACTCAAGCCTCTACACTGGAACAGAGACTGTAGCTGAGAGTTGGGTGAACTCCACACAGACTTTGGGACTCTTGGGTATCTTTCATGCAAGGGATTGTTCTTGGTTAATTGTAGTTTGTTTTCTTAGGATAAGGTTCATTTAGTTAGTAGTTAATAAAGTTCATTGTTATGTTTGTTTTTAGTAGTATTTTAATGTGTGAGTGTAGCTCCGAGCAAGATTCGCCGTGAGTCCTGTACAGACTGGATCCTGGGTCTCCAGCTGCTTTCCCCACAGGGATTGGGATTGATTTCTGTGGGGCACTGGAGAAGGGCAACTAAATGAATTCAGCCCACCCAAAGGTTACATAGGCAACTTATTCCAGTGGTTAATCACCCTGACAGCTAGGGATTTTTTCCTAATGTCCAACCTAAACCTCCCTTGCCGTAATTTAAGCCCATTGCTTCTTGTCCTATCATCAGCAGTTAAGGAGAACAATTTTTCTCCCTCCTCCTTGTGACCTTTTAGGTATTTGAAAACTGTTATGTCCCCTCTCAGTCTCCTCTTTTCCAGACTAAACACACCCAGCTCTTTCAATCTTCCCACGTAAGTCAAGTGTTCCAGACCTTTAATCATTCTCTGGACTTTCTCCCATTTGTCACATCTTGCCTGAAATGAGGCGCCCAGAACTGGACACAATGCTCCAGTTGAGGCCTAGTCAGGGCAGAGTAGAGCGGAAGAATTACTTCTCGTGTCTTATTCACAACACTCCTGTTAATACATCCCAGAATGGTGTTTGCTTTTTTTGCAACACTGCTGACTCATATTTAGCTTGTGGTCCACTGAGACACCCAGATCCCTTTCCGCAGTACTCCTTCCTAGGCAGTCATTGCCTATTCTGTATGCAATATTCTTGTTCTCTGAGCATGGAATTACTATCCATGGAGATTCTATGGCACAGTTTGATACATTTAAGATTTTTATTCATTTGACTCTGAAGGGTTTTTTTTTTCTATGTACAGCACCACTCCCCCACCAGTACATTCTAATCTGTCCTTCCAATATATTCTGTAGCCTTGTGATACCATATCCCTTGATTATCCTCATTCCACCAAGTTTCTGTGATCTTTATATATCAATATTCTCATTTCACATGAGGCATTCAAGTTCAGCCCTCCTAGTATTTAGACTTCTAGCATTTCATCACCTACAACCCCCAAGTCGGACCTCTACAGCACATCATCAAAGATCTACAGCCTATTCTACACGACGATCCCTCACTCTCTCAAGCCTTGGGAGAGACCTCTCCTCACTTACAGACAGCCCCCCAACCTTAAACAGACACTCACCAGCAACTACAGACCAAATAGAAACATTAAAGCAGGAACAAATCCCTGCAACAGACCACGCTGCCAACTTTGCCCCCATTTCTACACTGAAGACACCATCACAGGACCTAATCAAGCCACGTACTCCATCAAGGGCTCATTCACCTGCTCATCCACCAATGTGATTTATGCCATCATGTGCCGGAAATGCCCCTCTGCCTTATACATTGGACAAACAGGACAGTCTCTGCGCCAAAGAATAAATGGACAGAAATCTGACATCAGAAATTGCAACACTAAAAATCCAAGAGGGAAACACTTCACTCTCCCTGCTCACTCCCTTGACAACTTGCTAATAGCTGTGCTGAAACAGATGAATAACAAATCACAGCTTCAAAGAGAAACTGCAGAACTCGAATTTACATATAAATTTGATTCGGTTTCCTCAGGGTTAAACAAGGACTACAGATTTTTTTCTCATTTCAACAGGTGATTTGACCAGCACCTCTATGTGCTGTTCCCCAGTATTTGAATCTTAACAATGTCTCTGATTTGCTGTAACAGTCTGACTTGATCCTATGTCATACACTGCCCTGTATTTACTTTCCCCCCATTCTGTAAGTTTCCCCATCTTCAAAGCCTCTGAGAAAGTGGGATTTTCTCCCACGAAAGCTCATGCAACAAATACATTTGTTAGTCTTTAAAACTGCCCCAGGACTCCTTGTTTCACTTTAAAGGTGTCATTTTTTAGCCATCTGCCATTCTGGGATGTAATTGACAGGGACTTTTTCATCAGATCCTACCCATATTTTATCAGCTTCCATCCTTTCTCCTTACTAGGATCTTGATAATCTCCATTAATAGATCCTTCTTAAGAGATGTCTCTGCCCAAACCATCATTCTCAGCAGCACAGAGGCTGTCAGATCAGGGATGGGACCATTCCACTTTGATTACTGTCAGTAAATGTTAGGTTTGATTGCCAGCAGGTGTTGACTTCACTGTACACACACAAACTGACAAAAAATATTTCTATGGATAACAAGAGAAATGTATGGATGAGAAAGAACTAGTTATTTACACTCCGTAGTTTTGACTCGTGATGCTGAGTTTGTGTTTTAACTGTTTTATATAACTTTTTGAATATCAAAATCTAGGGTCATCAAAGAATTGTCTGTCCCCTCCCCTGGTTTCCCACAAGTGTGAAAATTTACAGCGATAAACAGAAAATGCTTAAAACTAACCAAGTTATCCACTGAACTGATACAAAAATAGAACCAGGATTCCATCCCCTCGCAATTGATTGATGCTACAAACACGGCCTGTGCCCAAGCACCAGCCAACCAGAACCCTAATCCTGCGAACATGGGGGCAGTCCAAGCAAATGAAACAATAGAGCGACCCTTACTGCAGCACTAGCCCCTGCTACAGTGCCGAGTTACTGGGGTGTATTAGGGCCTGCAGCTGTGAATGCAGCCCCAGGAAGGGAACAGCTGGTGGGAAAATACTTTGAGCCAGGGGAGGGACTTGGAAGATGTCAGAAGGAAGCAGTGGGGAAAAGCCATTAGAGAAGGACTGAAATGTCAAGCTAATGGATGAAGCGGAGCTGGAGGGGAAATGCTAAGAAAAAAGAACAGGGGAATAGAAATAGAGGACTGGGAAGTGAGGAGGAAAGAAGGAAAATAGGAAAGGTTTCAGGTCAGAGAAGTAGGAATAAACGAAACCCAGGTATGTGAGCCGAAACAAAACAAAACAAAACAAAAAAGGTAGGAAAGTAGAGAGAAATCAAACATACAGAAGCACCAGAAAGCAAACATCAAGGGGAACGCTGAGGGGAAATAGTCGGTGACAAATGGAATCAACAGGTCCCTAAACCAGCAAATGAGACGGGTGACAGCTTAGGACCCAAAGTGTCTGAACCGCGACCGACTGTTTGAGCAGCAAGCGACGGAACAGAGCGCAAAGGTGCCTAGTGGAGAAATGAAGCCTTTGGTGCAGAAATCTGCCGGTGGATCCAGTGGGGGCCAAGTGTACAGCCACAGGAGCAGCGAATCTGAGGAGCTCTGAGCTGAAGAGAAGCAAAGGGAAGGAGGGCCAGGGTGGAGCTGAGAGACCTGCAGTGGTACCATGACTGTCGAGTCATTTCTTTGTGAATCCCGTGTATTTGTACTACCCGCGCAGAGGAAGGGCAGTGCGTACAAGCGCACCAGAGTTTGTGTGGTGGTGACGGAGCTTTTTCAGTAGTGACTTCTCATTAATATTCCATCGTATTTCTGCTACAATTTGGGGGTTTCCCTTGTAAAGTCCTCAACTTTACAATGACCCTTTCGCCTTGCTTGGTTTGCCTCTGTCTCTCCTCACAGTCTAATCTAGCCCTGCAGCAGCAAATTCTAAACTCACGACAGGACATCTTTTCTACACAGGCTGCGATCCACCTGTGGAACTCATCACTGCATGACATCACTGAGACCCAGAACTTCAGACTCCAAGAGGGAGGAGACTGTGCGACAGCCAGAGTTAGAAGAGTGTTCAGTGTTTGGGTGGGATATAAAATCCATATCTGCCCTCGCACCACCCTAACCACTGGGAGCTAGGAGACTCCTCTGGAGGCAGGCTGTGCCCATGAGTGCAGCTCTCGCACCTTCCACAAAGCAGCCGGTGCCATGTACTGGCAGAGACAGGAGACTGAGCCGGACGAGCCCTGGGTCTCACCCCATCCTCCAAGCCCTACGTCACTGGCGGAGACGCACACAAGGCTGAGGACACTTGCTGCGGCTCCGGTGCCGTCTCCTTTATTACAAGATTATCCAAATCAAAATACGAACCAAAAAAGGGAGGAGAGAGTCTGATCAGGGGGCAGCAGGGCCATCCTGCTCCATGACAGGTGCTCCCAGAGCAGTTTGTTCACAGTGATCCGTGTCTTCTTGGCTTCTCCGCTAGCTGGAATCTGCCTGGTCCGCCTCAGGCAGCTCTTGGTAGGGGGGTCTGGAGTCCTCAGGGACCTCGAGGGTTGGTGGGGTCACTTCCGGGCTCTTCGGAGCGTGTGCTTTGGTCACGGTGTTGTAGATGCCTAGGGCCTGGGGACAGGGGGACAGCTATCAAGAAGGGAGAGAGACCCAACGGGTGCTCCGGATACACTCAGGTTCTGGCACTGCAGGATGGAGGTGGGGCCAGGAGAAATCCAGACCCTGCGAGGCCTGGGGCAGAACAGGGCTCTCAGTGGGCTCCCCTGCCTGGAGCTCTGATGTGGCACATGCCGAGGAAGGGAGAGAACAGTCACCGGTGGCCCCCCCTCACTCCCCAGGCTCCTTTTCAACGCTAGGAAAGCCAGCTCTGGGGGCTGAGACAGCCCCACTCCAGTGGCCAAAGGTTCCCTGTGCCAGGTGATCTGAACATCCAGGAACTCCCACCCCAAGGGGCAGCTCAAAGCTCAGCAGGGAGCTCGGCCTTCCCCTCGCTTCGCCGCACGTCCGTGGATGGGTTCCTGCCTGATGTCATTACGGCAGAGCCAAGGCAGCATCTCTGGCCTGGCCAGCCCCGCCCCGGAGCATGTGGTGAGTGCCTTCTCCATGTCCAGCCATGAGCCACCTCACTCAGCCACCCCGTCTGCTGCGGGACGCTGCCATGCCGAACTCCCAGCCCGGAGTCCACATGTTGGACTGTCAGTAAATTCACAAGGACAAACCCTCTGCCCACCCCGGCCAGTTTCACTCCTTCCCCTCTGGCTCCCGCACTGTGACTGCTGACCGCGTGGGCAGCCCTGCTCGTACCAACCTGCACGACCATGCTGGTGACGTCTCCGGCGTTGGAGGGTAGCAGGACAGTGTTTGACTCCTTGGCCAGCTGGGAGAAGGCGCTCACGTACTGTTCAGCCACAGCCAAGGAGGCAGCCGCGTTGCCGTTCTGCAAAGGGGTGGATGCAATGTGAGCAGCTGCTCCTACCAGGCCCAGATTCTGGGCCCTGCTCCTCCAGGCGAGGGAGGGTCAGATGCCACATCTGGGAAGCGGTGGGGCTGTGGGTTGGGGTTAGGGAGAGGAAACGGGTTGGAAAACAGGAGCCAGCTAGTCCCCAATGGACACCAATGGGCTACTAGGGTCCTCCCCCACAGCTGGGCCTGAGCCCATCCCCAGGCAGGGCGGTCGGCACAGACTGGGGGTGGGAGGCTCTGCAGAAGAGCTCAGAGATGGGATCTCCTGGGGGAGGGGATAGGGATCAGGAGGGTCGTGGGGGGCAGGAAGCTGCAGCCCTCTACTGGGAAGGGCTGGGTCAGTGTGTGCCCACACAGCACGGCCCTACATTCTGTCGAGCCCACCGCACCCTCCCCGGCCAGTGGGCTGGGCCCACGGCAGTGAGAAAGGGAGCTCACTCGGGCATGCTGGGCAGCCTCTTCCCTGCTGGGTTACACGACAAGGGGGAAATGCTGCCACTCTCCTCCCTGCTTCCCCCGACGCCCAGCCTCCACGCCACGGAGCGCCAGGGCCCGGCCCCAGGGCGAGGCCTCCCCAGCAGCGGGCACTCACATGTTGCGTCAAAGCATCCGCCAGGAGCCGAATCGCTTCTGCTTTGGCCCTAGCCTTGGCCAGCATGGCATTGGCTTCCCCTGGGGCGGAAACGCAGGAGATCAGGGGCCAGGGAGGAGGCAGAGAGAGAAAAGCCAGTGAGCATCCGTGGCTGAAGCTGGCTCTGCGTGAGGAGAGCTTTGAGCTGGGGAGACTGCTGGCCTCTAGCCAGGGGCATTGCTGCCCCCAAAAACCATTCAGGGCACGTAGACCCCAGGCTCCCTGCAGCATCCTCCCCCCACGCCCATACCCTGGCCTGATCCAGTCCCAGGCTGCCAGGGCCCTGGAGCCAGATCACGGGCCGAGCAGGTCGGGCCAGGCATCAAGCTGAGCCCCAGACCACACCGCCGAGCCAGCCTGAGCCAGGCCCTAAGCCGGGCCATGCCACTGACCGCCCCCCCCCACCCTCCCGCCCAGCTCTCAAGGCTCCCCCCAGCAGCAGCACTCACCTGCTGCGGAGCGGGGACTGGAGCCTCCAGACACGGCGGGTGCGGGCAGAGCCCAGGGTTTACGTTTCCCCCCTGCTCTACCCTGGGAGTGGAGCTGGGTGAGAAATGTAAAATGGCCCCACCAGCTCCAGCTGCTGGGCGGGACTCGGGCACTGTGCGCACATTCGGGGCACATGCCCCCCTGTGCCCTATAGCAGCGACGCCATGCCTCTAGCCACAGCGGGATGGCTGCCAGCACCAAGGCCAGCTTCCTGCATGGGGCACCTCTCCCCTCCGGCCCCACAGCACTAGTCTGCAGGACGGCCCGAACCCAGTCACCCCTTGTCTGCAGGGCCAGGAGGGCAGTTAAATGGCCCCAGCCCCCGCTCAGCACAGGGCTGGCAGGAAGAAAGCTTCCTGTGAGACGCTCCCAGGGACCAGCTCTCTGCAGCACACGGCCCCCCGTCCTGAGCGTTACCTGCAGCTCTGTTGATCTGTTCGGCCTTCTCAGCCTCGGAGGCCAGAATCTGGGCCTGCTTCCGCCCCTCAGCCACGTTGATGTCAGATTCCCGGGTCCCCTCCGACTCCAGTACCGTCGCCCGTTTCCGCCTCTCTGCCTCCACCTGGAGCCAAAGCATGGGGATGGTGCTGGTGCCAGGCCAGACTGCCCCAACTCTAGGGGACAAAGGGAGGAGGAAGGGCAGGGGGCACCTTTCGCCCCCTCCAGGCAGGGATGTGCTGCTGACCAGACGCCCGCATAGTCCTATGGGATCCGCTCTGTGAGGCATCCCTGAGAAGCAGCTGCAGCTCTTGGCCACAGAAGTGTCATACACCGGCTCTGCAGTGAGAACGGCACTGGGAGTGGCCTCCCACCTCTTACACACCAACCTGGCCGGCCAGAGCTCCTGCTCATTCCCAACCCCACACTCTGGGAGCTGCAGACCAGGTGCTCGCAGGGGAGGCCCTCGGCCCTGGAACATGCTGCCAAAAGCCTTGGGGCTACAGGGAGGGGGTCCGAGGGGAGGGCTCAGCTAGTGGTGAGCAGTCGAGCTGACCTGCATCTGCATGGACTCTTTCACCCGGGGAGGCACATGGATGTCCTTGATCTCATAGCGCAGACACCGGATCCCCCAACAGTCTGAGGCCTGGTTGATGGCGTCCACGATGCTGGAGTTGAGGGACTCCCGCTCCTGGAGAGGGCACGGGAGTGCAGGAAGGGCTCAGCTCAGAACAAGGGACCAGAGAAGCAGCAGGACCCAGCCCCACACTGCCCTAAAAGAGGAGCTGCAAGAACCACGGCCCCCCGAATATAGAGCAGAACCGACTCCCTGGGACCCTGTCATCAGGGCAGGCCCCCAAGACACATGGCAATCCCAATGGCAGGAGAAGCAGCCAGGCAAACTCAGCACAGAGGCTCCAGAAAGATTGGCCTAGATCCATTAGCCAGCCGTACACGGGGCTAGATTCTCAGCAATAGGGGTGCGGGCACTTTGCCAGTAAGATTCGCTCCAGTTGAACAGGAACAGCTGTGGCCAGGGACCCTTCATGGGGCTCTCTGACCCCCAGGAGAGGCCCAGGACATGCCCTGAGCGGAGGGAGTTCAATGGTCTGGAGAGAAATGTCTGGGCCCCATCAGTTCCAAAGCGACTGACACCCAGAGATATTGCTGCTCTCTGCTTCTTTGCGATTCCTCAAGTGCTGGGTTCACTGCCCCAGCCCTCATGCCCTGAGCTGGTGAAACACCACTGAGAACACACAGAGACCTGCTCCCCCCCCAGACGCAATAGCTACAGCCCTGCAGGCCGTCAGGGCACTCCCAGCAGCGTACCGAGGACCCAGCCAAGCGTAGAGGCTGGAAGGCTCAGCCACCCCAGCCCGGAACTTACCCGGAAGACTTTGTCCAGGGAGATTTTGCCCAGCTCAGACCTCATGGTGGTCTGGGCCAGCTGAGTTACGGCGTACTCGGGGTCCTCCACCCCGTAACTGGCCTGGAAAGGGGAGCGGAGAACACACTCAGATTCCACACTCTCAAATCGTGTCGGCTCAGAAGCTGCCCACACTCCCTGACTGACTGGTGGGGTGGAGCACCCCCAGAGCAGCCAGTTCAGAAAGCCGCTCCCCCAAAGCCGGGCCTTTCTGCAGGGGGGCTGATGTTACACCTTGGAGCCTAGGGCAAGGGAGAGTCTCACCTCCAGAGCCAAGCCAGTATCCAGGCCCCAGAGCTGATGTCTGCACCATGATCTTCCAGAGACAAGGCCCAGCTGTAGGATAAGCATCCAACCCCTGCCAGCTTCCTCCAGACAGGGGCCAAGAGAAGGGCAGGGCTACGGAAACCGGAGACCAGGGGCCCCGAGAAGGGCAGGGCTGGCACTGAGAGCCCTGCTGGTGTTCCAGGCAGGGCTGGAGCAAAGGAATCTGAGCCACCCCACTGCTCTTGAGGTAGGGAGCTCCCCAAGGCCAAGCCAAGAGGGTGGAATGCTCCCCTTGACCCTGTGCACACAGCCAGCTGGGATAGCTGAGGGGGATAAGGGCCTCATGAAGGCCAAGCCAGGCCAGTGAGAGCGGGTCCCTCCAGGCTGGGATCAGTCAGCAGCTGCACCCCCTCCACAATGCCTTGGTCCTTCCAGTGAGAGCGCCCCTCGTACCTTGTAGGGATCCAAGACCCGCAGGTACAGGACGCCGTCTATCTGCAGGGTGACGTTATCTGTGAGGGAAATGGAGAACACCCCTGTCACCAGGGCAGCATCGCCCTAGATCTGAAACGATCCGGAAGGCAGAAAATGGCACCTGCAGCTCTGGTGGCTGCTGACCGGAACAGAGGGAGGACAAGACAGGGGCTCAGGGCTCTTCTGCAGTGCCGCAAGTACGGCCAAGTCCAGATCTGCAAAGACTCACCAAGACTTCCCACCGCTCCCACCCACAGCCACTGCCCCTGCCTCCTGGGGTGCAGATAGGGGACGAGGAAGGGGGAGGAAGGGAAGACAAGCTCCTCACCCAGCGTGACAGCCGACTGCTCCGGGACACTGATGACGATCTCCTTGAGGCTCTGCACGTAGCGAACCTTATCCACAAATGGGATGAGGAAATTCAAACCCTGGGAGAAGAGCAGGGAGAGCAGCAGGTTACACTCAGGGTTGGGGCAGCAGAGGGCACTAAGCTGGGCAGCAAAGCTGGAGACTCTGCGTGGCAAAGCAAGCACACTTTGGGGGCTGCAATAGCTGTAGGGGGTGGAATGAACTCGCTCTACACACTCAGGGCTTTCACCTTCCCAGCTCTTCCACCTGCCATCTTTGATGCCCATGTGCCTGCAGCGCCATCAACTGATGACCACCGAAAGAGATCTTGGAGTGAAATGGAGCAAGTTCTACGAGTGACGAACCCAGCCCCACACACTCCCATTATCCTGCCGGGGGAAGAGAGGAAAGGGCCTGATGAGCAGGAGGCCCCAGAAGGACAGGGCACACCACAAGGAAAGACTTTATAGGACAGGTACAGTTGGTTTGAAGCTTTCACCTCTCACCAGCAGGAACTAATGTGTGTGTGTGGAGTCCACTCTTTGTGCCTTCAGTGGAGCCCCTATGGTCTCATTGCTTTAACCTTCCCCACCCCCAACTCACAGAGACCTCACACACATCCCGCTCCCCCCCCTCCCCACTGGGGCCCATTGTATCAGGTGAGAAAGTGGGTGGAACGCTGGGCAGCAATGGCAGGAATTCCTCCCCAGCAGAGGAACCAGCTGCTTCCGCAAGCACTGCTGAGTGAGGAAGATGAAACAGACTAGCGGGGCCAGGCCAGTCCCCACGTGGTAGCTGTGGACCCAGAGTGATACAATGTGACCTAACAGCACAATCCCTTTTGCTCTGAGCACCCCCACCCCCGATGGCCCACCCAGGTCCCTCGCTCTGGCTTCAGGGGGAGCAAGGAGCCTTCTTACGGGATCTAGGATGCGGTGAAATCTGCCCATTCGCTCCACCACCCAGGCCTCCTGCTGGG
Organism: Pelusios castaneus; assembly: GCA_007922175.1. NCBI lineage: Eukaryota > Metazoa > Chordata > Testudines > Pelomedusidae > Pelusios > Pelusios castaneus. The sequence continues at coordinate 211,970 of ML686114.1, forward strand.
GCACGCGGAGCACCAATCTGCTCTTGGGCAAGTCGGAGAAGCATCGCTGGGGGGCTGGGGCCAGCCACGCCCCTGGCCGCTGGGAGCTCTGGGGAGAGAAGGGTGGAGCGTCAAGCTGGACCCCGACTCCACTCCCTCCAACTAGAGCCCTGACGTGTCCCCCTGCCTCATCCCATCCCATCCCC
>ML686114.1:212164-272974 GCA_007922175.1 Pelusios castaneus
CCCCCCACGACTCTGCTCCCTCCAACTAGAGCCCTGACGTGTCCCCCCGCCCTATCCCATCCCCCCCCCACTGGGCAGCCTTCGCCCATCCCCTACCCAGCCTCCCACGACTCCGCTCCCTCCAAGAGCCCTGATGGGTCCCCCCAAATCACAGCCCCCACTCTCCTGCCCAGCCCAGCCCACCCACGTGACTCTCCCACAGCGCCCCCACTTCTTGTCCCCCCGGCCCGCACCTGCACCACGAGCCGCCCGGCCCCGCGCACTGCCCGGCCGAGCATCGCGTGCGCACCCAGCAAACCGGAAGCAGGTGGACATCAGCCCGGCCCCTTGGCCCTTCCCCTCCGCCGGAACACTTCCGCTCCGCGCCGGTCCGCCTAACGCCCCCCGGAAACGCGCCAGGCCTGGGACCAACGAGAGGCGGGGCCAGAGCGCCTCTCATTTCCGGCCCCGCTCCTCAGAGCGCTGGCCCGACCTGTGACAAGCGAGGAGGTGGCGGCGGGGCAGAGCGTCCCTCAGAGGGTGCGACACCCTCATTCTTCCGGCCGGGCCCGGCGGCCGCCTGCGGGAGCAGTTCCCCCCCACATCTCGGTCTCCTTCTCGCTGGACCCTGCTCTGTGGGGCGGGGCCTGTGGCGGTCTCTGGGGGGCGGATCCCCACCGGTCTGCGGGGCGAAGCCTGTGGGGGTCTCTGTGGGGGTCCCTGAGGGCGGATCCCCGCCGCGCTCTGGGGGGCGGAGCCTGTGGGGGTGTCTGTGGGGCGGGGCTTGTGTGGGTCTGGGGGCGGGGCTTGTGGGGGTGTCTCTGGAGCGGGACGGGGTCTGTGGGGTCTCTGCGGGGCGGGGCCTGCGGGCGGGGCGGGGTCTGTGGGGTCTCTGCGGGGCGGGGTCTGTGGGGTCTCTGCGGGGCGGGGCCTGTGGGGCGGGGTCTGTGAGGTCTCTGCGGGGCGGGGCCTGTGGGGCGGGGCGGGGTCTGTGGGGCCGGGCTGTCCATGGGCCCCGCCGGCACCGCGAGGACACGTGGGGACCGGAGACTGCGCGGGTCACTGGCGGCTGTAACCCCGGCCGGGAGCTGGGGCTGGGCCCGGCCCCCCGGCCTGTGCTGCTCGCGGCTGGCGGAGGCTCCAGGGGACGTTTCCGGGGAGGCTGATTTCCCAGCCCAGTCCCGCCCGAGCCGGCGGCGGAGACCGGGAGTGAGCGTGAAGGGCCCAGGCTCCATTTCTGGCAGTTCTGCCCCGTGGGAAGCGCGGTTTGTGACCGGCCAGCCCGGGACATCTCCGGGACAGGCTGTGGCCAGGGACAGGGACTGGCCCCGGGATCGGGGCCGTGGGATCAGCCTACTAGACACAGCCCGGGGGCGGCTGCCCTCCCTGACCCCAGCACCAGCGTTTTCTGCCCCACCGCCGGGGGCGCTCAGGGTCTGAGTGATGGGGCGCACGAGCGCAGGTCACCGGGGGATCAACTCGCCAGACAACCGGGGAGTGGGAGAGCCTAGGACTGTGCTCCCCCCACCCCCGTCTCCTCGTGCCACAGGGGCTGATCCCAGCCTGGGGATCTGGGGACACGGTGCTCAGGTGTCATCCCCCTACTTATGATATGTTCCCAACTGCCCTCTGCGTGGGGCGCCCTCTGTGCAGGCCACCCGTGTAAGCTGCTCATAGGTTTGGCCAGAACAAGGTCCTGCTGGGGCGGGAGGTGACCGCTTTCTGCTCCCCTCCCCGCTAGCCCTCACACTTCCCAGCAGTTGGGCACAGTTTAGGCTGCTTCCCCTTGGAAGACAAAGATAGCCCAGACACTGGTGCCTTGGTCCCATGGCCCAGATCCAGGCTAGCAGGGTGGCATTGAGCAGTTGGGTGATGACACCAAATTGGGAGGTGTTGGCAATACAGAGAAAGATTGGGATGACATACAGAAAGATCTGGATGATCTTGTGAACTGGAGAAATAGAAATAAGATGAAATTTAACAGTGGAAGGGGAAGGACGTGCATTTAGGGACTAACAGCAAGAACTTTTCCTACGAGCTGGGGATGCATCAATTGGAAGTGACAGAGAAGTACCTGGGGGGTATTGGATGATCATAGGATGACCATGAGCAGCCTATATGATATGTCTGTAAAAAAGCTAATGCAGTCCTTGGATGCAATAGGCAAGGTATTTCCAGTACAGATAGGGAGGTGTTCTACAAGATGTTGGAGAGACCCCATCTGGAAAATTGTGTGCAATTCTGGTCCCCCATGTTTAAGATGAATTCAAACTGGAACAGGTGCAGAGAAAGGTCACAAGAATGAGCTGTGGAATGGAGAACCTGCCTTATGAGAGGAGATGAGAGCTTGGCTTGTTTAGCCTAACCAAAAGATTATAGGGAGATAGGATTGCTCTCTATAAATACATCAGAGGGATAAATACCAGGGAGAGAGAGGAATTAGTTAAATTCAGCCCCAATGTGGACACTAATGGATATAAACTGCCCATCAGGATATTTTGACTTGAAATTAGATGCAGGTTTCTATCCATCAGAGGCATGAAGTTGTTGAATAGCCTTTCAAGGAAAGTAATGGGGGCAAAAAACCCTAGCTGGTTTTAAAACTGGGCTTGATAAATTCATGGAGGGGACGGTGTGGTGGGACAGCCTAGCTGGGCAACTGACTGATCTTTGGTGCCTTGGGGTAGGTATGCTGATGGACGATTGGTGGGATGGGTTCTGGAGTTATTGCTTCAGTGTCTGGCTGGTGAGTCTTGCTCACATGCTCAGGGTTTAACTGATTGTCATTTTGGGGTCGGGAAGGAATTTTCCCCACAGGGCAAACTGGCAAAGGCTCTGGGGGGTTCTTTGCCTTCCTCTGCAACATGGGGCATGACCCAATTGCTGGTGGCTTCTCTGTACTGTAAACTCTTTCCGTCACATTTGAGGACTAACAACTCAGTCATCGGTTAGGGTCTATTAGAGGAGCGGGTAGGTGAGGGTTCGAGGCCTGCATGGTGCAGGATGTCAGACTAGATGATCGTACTGGCCCCTTCTGACCTGGAGTCTATGAAGTGTTGCTGGTGCTGTTGAACCAGCCGCAGTGTTCCAGCCCAGAGACGGCTGGATGGCACAGGCCTGAAGCCTCTGTGAGATGAAAAGTGCGAGAGAAACCTCAGTCCGTGGGATGGTGGCCACTGTGGAAGGTTGCAGTAGCCCTGGGCACAGGTCACACCTGGCAGAGTAGCGGCCTCCCAGCTACAGCAGGAGCCTGAAACCAGCAGGAACAAAATCCAACACAGCTCCCTTTCTTCAGCTGGGCTCCGGCGCCAGATATTGCCGCTCGTCCGCCTCCGGCCATCCAGCGTTGTGCTTAGCAGGCTCCCACGCACCTGAGCACCTCGTGCTCTTCCACGCATTTGTGCTCAGCCCCCGACCCCCCAAGGCAGGAAAGTGCTGCTAGGCACAGAGGGACTTATCCAAGGGCACCCGGGGGAAGGGGGTGGCATAGCAGGGACTCTCCCTGTTCTCAGGCAAGGCACTGGACCAGCTTTTCTCTCCTTACTGCACAATGAAGACAACCCTGTGAGTTCTGCTTCCAAACAAACATTTATTAAATTAAAAAAAAAAAAAAAGTACCAGGTACTATTTTCTTCTTTTTTGATTTTCAAGTTTTTGCATTTGTTCCCCCAACTCATTCTGGAGGACAGAAGATCATTTGAACAGTGCCCCCCAGAGCAGCCACTGGGACAGGGAGCCTCTCCATGAAATGTAGCTGTAGCAGCTCTACCCCGAGGTAGCGGGCGTGGTAACTCGCTCTCAGTGGTGCAGCCAGGAGGCCTGACGGTTTCCTTCGAAAGGGAGACATTGCTCTGGACCCCCAGCTCTGACACGGACTCAGCACAAAGGCCTTCTGCTAAAAGCTACTTTTCAGAGTTGTAATTAAAATACAGTCTCTCCTCCCTTCACTGGCGCCCAGCTGTGGGAAGAGTGCTGGGAATTGTAGTTCTCACCACTGGAACGCAGTAGGGAAGGAGGAGCTGTGCTGGTAGGAATTTCCTCTGTCTGGTCCTGGCAGACTTCTTCCTGCTGGGAGGGGTGAGGAGGGAGATCTTTCCACCCCATCCTTAGGGTCCTGTGTAACTCCCATGCCTCCCTGCATCTCTGGCAGGGCTGGATTTATACCCCCACATCCCTGAACACCTAGGGAGGTGACAGCTACTCTCAGACCCAATTCTTGCAGCCCAGTTCCTGGGCAAGGGAGAGTGCCACGGGCCAGGGCCATCCCTGGGGGGAAAGGGGGGAGCTGGGCCTGGCCTCCCAGCCAGGCCTCACACAAAGCCAGGACCCTGGTGGGCTGCAGCCTCCCCCTCCCACCTGGTTCTGGCTCCCAGCCAGAAGGTGGGCACCTGGGCCTGTTGCAAAAGCAATACCCTGGGGGCAGCTCTATCAAGGGCTCCCCGTTTCTCTGGCCATCTCCCTCCCATCTGGGGCCAGGCCACGACTCTTCCTTAAATCCCCTCCTGGGATTGCTCCAAACGGAGCGGCAGCCACAGCCAGCTCAGCTCCCACTTGCTGGGTCACAGGGCAGGGCCTCCTGCCATCCGATCCCGCACTGCAGGGAGAATGCTCAGCGCCTTCCCAGCAGGGTGCAGCAAGCCCCGAGTGGGGCTGGGAAGCAGAGGCTCATTTGCAGCCAGATCTGGCTACAGCGGGGGCGACTCAGGGACATGCCACAAATCCTCCTGGAGGTCGGGTCGGTGGCCGGGCTGGGGGCACTGGGCAGGGGCAGGAGAGAGAAGCCTGGAGTGCGCCAAGCGTGGGACCGACAGACGGGAGGCACCATTTCCCACAGGGAGAGGGGGGGATTTACAGCCACGGGGGGGCCACAGAGCTACGTGGTGAGCCCAGCGCTTCGCTCCTCTCCTAACCCTCCAGAGCAGCCGTGGTGCCAGGGAGTGAACACGCCCCCTGGGCTCCCCTCTCCTGCCTGCACTTGCCCGTGCTGAGCCCAGGAGCTGCAGCATCCCCACAAAGCCCCCCCACTGCCAGCCCCTGCACCCCCCTGCCCGGGCCTGTGCCCGATGTCCCAGCAGCCCCGACCATTGTCACACAGGCCCTGTCCGAAAAGGGAGGGGGGAGGAGAGAGGCCCTCCGCACATCCCCTCCCCCTCTCCCAGGGCCTTGGCCTTCCTTTGAGATGTCTCCTATAGCAATAACCATGACGACGCCAGATCAGCCCAGCTGGCAGGGATGCTGAATAGCAGTGGGGCAGCAGGCTGGGGGGGGGGCAGCCAGGGAGAGGCCCCTCGACAGACTCCTTCCCCCCACCTGCTCGGCCCCGGAGCTGCAGCCAGAAACTACTCCCTGGCGCTGCCCACAGGGGCCCCCAACAGCCTGAAGAATGGCCCAGTCCCTGGGGAGCCAGGGCCCAGCAAGCCACGGAAGAGGCCTTTCCGCGGGGCCATGCCCAGGACTGCCAGCCCTTGGCTCCCTCAAGCACAGCTACATTGGGGCTCTGACTACGAGAGAGGAGCCCCCTTCTTCCACTGCTCTGCCAATGCCCCACAGCTCTGCTAGTCCAGCCCCACCGGTAATCCTGAACCACAGCTTGCAACCCTGGGCTCCCCCCAGCACCACTCAACACCCAGCCCACAGCCCTGGGCTCCCCCACTGCCCCTCAATCCCTGTCCACAGCCCTGGGCTCCCCCACTGCCCCTCAATCCCAATCCGCAGCCCTGCGCTCCCCCCCTGCCCCTCAATCCCTGTCCACAGCCTTGGGCTACCCCACTGCCCCTCAATCCCAATCCGCAGCCCTGCGCTCCCCCACTGCCCCTCAATCCCTGTCCACAGCCTTGGGCTCCCTCACTGCCCCTCAATCCCAATCCGCAGCCCTGGGCTCCCCCACTGCCCCTCAATCCCAATCCGCAGCCCTGCGCTCCCCCAGTGCCCCTCAATCCCTATCCGCAGCCCTGCGCTTCCCCACTGCCCCTCAATCCCTATCCATAGCCCTGGGCTCCTCCAGTGCCCCTCAATCCCAATCCACAGCCCTAGGCTCCCCCAGTGCCCCTCAATCCCAATCCGCAGCCCCAGCCCCTCCCTGCCAGTTCTGTTGATGCCCCTCCATCCTGACTCCATTTCTCCTGCTTGCCCAGGCCTGGGCGTCTCTTGCAAAGCACCTGCTGTCGTGCTGTGCTGGGTGCCGGGGCCTGCCACACACACAGGGCGCTAAGAGCAGAGCCCGTCAGACTCCCTGCGGCTGTGACTGAGGCTGGGGCATGAGCCACACCCGGAAGCCTCCATCCAGGCTCCCCACCACCAATAAATACTAATAAATACGGTACCTCCCGCGCCAACAGCTGCCGTCCGCTCCGTCCCTCCCCACAGTCCACGAGCCCTCCTGTCCCAGAACCTCCCTTGGGGCTGTGGCAGCCAGAGGCCCGGGAGCCAGCATGCCAGCCCTGCACGCACACGATCTGGGTTCTCTCTGGCACTGGCTCGAAGCTGCTGTGAAGGGAGTGCCTGCAGGCGCTGCAGCCCTGGGCCATGAGGATGAAGGGCCACCCCACGGCTCCGCTCTCGTGCCCTTTACTTGTGCCCCAAGTGCTGGGGTGAGGGCGGAAGGGGGCACAGGACTCCCGGCGCTCAGGCCCGGGGTGAGTAGCAGGGATTCCTTGGCATCTCCGTGAAGGATTTCTGTTCGTAGGGGATCCCCGAGTCGACCTCGATTGACTTGCGGGAGAAGAGCAGCCGGATGTCGTCGTGAAGGTAGATCTTTCCTGACTTGGAGCTGTGAAACCTGAGGGCAAAGGAGACCCCCTGAGACCCAGGACGGACAGGCCCAAAACCATCACCAGGAGTTGTTCCTGCTCAGCTGCCCCATTGAAGCCAGGGAGGAAGGAGCCGCAGCAAGGCCAGAGCTCTGGGGTTCCCGGGGAGCTCAGCGCCGCAACCTGCATCACACTGGCAGTTTCCGCCTCCCTTCCTAACAACCCCCGCTTCCCACTGCTTCCAAGGCACGGGAGCCGAGAGCTGCCATGGCCTAGGACCCCCCTAGTCAGATGGCCACCGTCCCCCCAGCAGTAAAGTTAAGCTGCCCTCAGGGGAACGGCCATCCGTGGGCTCAGGGCTCACGAACCTGGCCCGGAGGAAAAAGGGGGTTCCCTGGGCTGGCCATCCCTACCTCCCTCTCGCCACCTCAGCCCCTACCTCAGGTGCATCAGGTAGCAGAGGACCCTCCTGGGTGGGCTGGCGCAGGTCAGGTCGCTGGGCGTCTCCCCCGGCGCCTCTTCTCCCACAGGCACCAGGAAGATGCGGTGGCGCAGAAAGGTCATGTGGCTGGCTGGCATGTCCTGGAAATCGTATGTGACCAGGAACATCTTCACCACAGTTTTGTTAGGGTTAAATAAGGTCTGGAAAGGAGGAGAGAACAGGTCAGCCGGGGGAAGGGTGTCCGGGTCACGGGGGGCAAAGGCTGGGATGCAGAGGGGCAGCCAGTGGGGGCCCAGGTCCCAAAGCCGGGGCAAAGGGTGGTAAGACTAGCTCGGGGTATGATGAAGGGGGCCTTTTTCAGACTGTTTCCTATGAATACTGCATGGCTGCATGGCTAACGGGGGGGGGGGGGGGGGGACGCGGAGGTGGGTCACTCCCTGCAGAGATCCAGGGCTGACTGATGCCTGGGTGCAGGGAACTCATGCCGGGGGAGCCCCAGAAGACAACGGCCACACACGAATGGCCCATTTAGCCCAGGGTCCTGTCTGCCGACAGCGGCCAGTGCCAGTGGCGTCAGAGGGAATGAACAGAACAGGTCACCACCAAGTGATCCATCCTGTCACCATTCCCAGCCTCTGGCAAACAGCGGCCCTGTGAGGTGTGAGGCTTTGTTCTAGGGCGAAGCAGCAGCCGGGCGCGAAGTGGCCGGGGTCACAGCTTCACTGTCCTGGGCCCACTTGGAGGCAATGTGCTGTCAGGCTGGGGAGAGGGAGCTGCTGCACCAGCAGACAGAGACAGATCTTGGTTTGCGAGTGTCTGGCTGGCCTGGAATCACTGCCCAGCTGTGGCTGTAAAATCTGCACTTGCTGTTGGTCTTTACGGTCCCCAAGTCTCTGTTGCTTGTCTGATCGGTTTCTGTCTGTGGCATCACTCAGTGTCACTATTTAAATCAGTCCAGGTGGTGGCTACGGCTGGTTAAAGGGCTGTTTGGGAATGGGCTAGGCTGGCGTTCTGTAATACTTTAGTCTAAAATGACGGGTTACGGTACAGCTAAGCAGGACCCATGTTCCAACTATAGAAACTGGGGTTCAAGAGGAAGTTCTTTGGACCCTAACTCCAGGGCACAGCCCACGGTCAGAGCTGTCCGATCTCAACAGCCAGCCAACCACCCTGTGCAGAAGCCGGAGTCCCCAGATGACCTAATCCTGACCAGCCACCAGAGAAGTTTGTTGGCCTTATTGGGGGCAGTGAGCACTGTATGCTTAGTTCCCGATGGGTGGCCATGTTAGTCTGTGTACAGCGAAAACGAGAGTCCTGCATCACCTTAAAGACTAACACACTTCTTCGGGCACAAGCTTTCATGGGCCACAACCCACTTTGTCAGACGATGTGATTCAGATGATGAAGTGGGTTGCAGCCCGAAGAAATCTGTTAGTCTTTAAGGTGACGCAGAATTCTCGTTGTTTTTGCTGTATGCTTCCTGTGTGTATTTTGTTTTGGCAATTGTTAATAAACCAAAAATAAAGATACTATTGGATAAGGCTTCTTCATTGGTAAAAGATCCTGCAAACCCGCAGAGAATTACAGTCGGAGCCCCATGGACTGGGAAAGGATGGGTACTTCAATTAACCAGGTTACACCCAGAGCCCTACATCGTGGGAACAGTGACCCTGAGCCCTAGAGTGTGAATTGAATACGGGTAGGTGCCTTTCCCCAGAGACGTACAGATTGGGAAAGGGTGGGATGCCCCAGTGTGCGCGTAACAAACCCTTTCTAATAGCCATTGATGGATTTACACTCCATGAAATTAATCTAGTTCTTCTTTGAACCCCGTTATAGTCTTGGCCTTCATAACATCCTCTGGCAAGGAATTCCACAGGTTAACTGTGTGCTGTGTGAAGAAATACTTCCTTTTGTTTGTTTTAAACCTGCTGCCTATTAATTTCATTTGGTGACTCCCAGTTCTTGTATTATGAGGAGTTATTAACACTTCCTTATTCACTTCCTCCACCCTGGTCATGATTTTACAGACCTCTATGATATCCCCTCAGTTGTCCCTTTTCCAAGATGAAAAGTTCCAGTTTTATTAATCTCTCCTCATACAGAAGCTTTTCAACAAACAACCCTGGAAGGGCCCCCACTGCAGGAAGCCAGCAGGTATGACCAGCTGGAAGGCCAGGTGGGGCTGCTGTGGGCTGCTGAAGGTACGAAGAAATTTCTGGGCTGTGACTGAAGAGAGTCAGAGGGCTCTGGGATTGACCCAGCTGGACTTTGCTGTAACTTTTCCTTGTCTATGTTAACTCCGATCTTTCTACGTTGTGTCCCAGACACCCCATAAGCCTCTTGCTGTTACACCACGGCTGGGAGCCACTGCAGAGCAGGGAAATTGGGGGCACCTGGCTTCCTTTGGGGGTGCAAGTCTCCCTCAGGCATCTCACTCCGGTGGACTCACTGCAGGGCGCTCATGGCATGAAGCAGGGGTGCTGAAAGCTACGAGGTGTGGTCCCAGGAGGGGGTGAAGACAGGGGGCTTACCCCAGTGAGCGTGTGACCCCCTGGAGGGGCCTCCACGGTCTGTTCCACAGGACACAGAGGCAGGGGATGCTGGCACGAAGGGCTCGCTGCTAGAGGACCTCTCCCAGCACCCCCCAGCCTGGGATGGATCTCTGGGCACCAACCTTGCCTGAGGCGAGGTTCCACACAGGAGTCCCCCAAATCTCGAATCCATGTGGTGGGCACTGCTGTCCTGGCCCATGACCCCCTGCTCCTCCCTGGCCTCGACCCTGGCCCCCTCTCTAGACCCCACCCTAGCAATGGGCGGGACGTCTGCCTTTATCCTCAGGACCCCTCTAGCCTCCAGCGATACTGTCCCCTGCACCCGTGGCCACTGAGAGCTTCTCAGCACATCTGCTCCTCGCCAGCCGTGTCCTCCAGCCCCTGAGCTCCCCAGGCTTTAAGGGAGTGGGGTCTCCTAGTGGTCTGAGCAGAGCACGGGGAGCCAGGACTCCTGGGTTCCCATCCCCGTTCTGACATGGAGGAATCCCTGACTTTCTGTGCCTCGGCTTCCCTGTCTCTGAAGCCTCAAGTTCCTATACAGACACCCATCACTGGGGCACCCGACCGACCTGCCAAGATCCCCTCCCAGAGCTCTGGGCACAGCTCCTTGTCCTGCACAGCAGCAGAGCCCTTCAGCCACCCTCCCTGCATCTCTGCTTTCGCCTCCACCTTTCCCTCCCAGCTCCCCTGGGCCCCGAACATGCCCGAGATTCCTCTGTCGCCATCTCCCAGAAGCTATTCCGCACCTCTCTCTGGAGGCTCCAGGCCCAGTTCATTCTGGGCAGCCAGACGCCACTATGCACCAGCCGGGCCGAGCCTCCAGAGCAACTTCCCCGCCCCCACCCGCCACTGTACTGCAGAGAGCAGGGGCCGACTCACCACTTGGATGGTTCCAGCTTTGGGGACGCTGTAACCCTTCTTTCCCAAGGCTTCCAAGGCTATCACTCCCTGGGACAAAGCCAAGAAAAAGAGACACCGCACATGAGCCAGGGAGCCTGGCCCTGTCTGAGACCCTCTTCCCTGGCAAGTGGGGTGCAAACTTCACTCAGGGACTTGCCCCAGCTGCCTGCAGAGAGCCACGCTCAGCATGGCTGGGGGAGACCAACCAAAAGGGCCCACGAGATCATCTACTGTACCACCGCCCACAAAACAGAGCCCCGCGTCACGGCCCATGGAGAGAAGGCTTGCATGCCACAGGCAGAAAATGGGCGGGCCGAGGCCCCACCAGGGCCGGGAGATAACCCCAGCACATGAACCGCACCCTGCAGAGGAAGGGGACACCGTGGATGGCCTCAGCCCAGCAGCCTCCTGCCGGGCCGAGCCGGGACACAGCAAGGCCATGTTTCGGCTGCTCCTCTCAGGGAACCGGCACCACCCCAGCAGGATTCTGGCCGCAGGGTGGGGGGGAGCCAGCCGAGGGTCTGCGCCAGGACCCTGTTTCATGGGGTGTATCCATCCCCACGCTGGGTTGGGATGCAGAGCGCATGGGTGTTCCACTCGGCTCTGCACCAGAGCCCAAAGCCTTTATCGCCAGCTCCTGGGGCAGGCAATGCAGCCCACGGTACCTGCCCACTGCTGACAGCTATGAACACGGAGGGCAACCCAGGGAGACTCCAATTCCCAGCACGCCTTGCCAGCCATCACGGTGTGAGTGGCCCACCGCCTTGCAGCCCTCCCTTTCCAGGGCTCTAATCCTGGCCCGAGAGGCCCCACGACACCCGGCCAACCCCTCCTCTGCCCTGCAGCAGAGCCAAGCTGAGCAGTGAACCCCATTCCCGGCTCTTCTCCCCTGGCACGCTGGGATGCGCCGTATCTAAAGAGGGCACGTGGCCTGCTCCAGTTTGCACACAGCTGGGCAGGGCCTGCCCCGCTCCACCCCACAGCAGCGTACCAGGAACGGCGAGGGTGCGCTGTGCTCCGAGATGTCGAAGTAGGTGACGTCGACAGGCAAGGTGGCGTGCGGGGGGCAGTAGGAGCCGCTGGCCCCGATCTCTGCGGTGAACCCTTCAATCCTGCCCGACGGGGCAAAGCGCCCCTTCAGGATGGACTCCTGGGGAGAAGAGACGAAGGAAGGGCACGGCCCCCAATTGCCGCTCTGCTGCCAACCCGCAGCCTGGCCTCCCTACGTTCCAGTCCCAGGGCAGTGGCCCCGCCAGGACTGGGGTTACAGTCGCTGTGTATCCAAGCGACATTTCAGGGCCCGTCCCCACAGGCCCCAAGCACACCAGTGCTTACTGAAGAGCAGTCGGGGTTAACACGAGGGTCCTGGCTGAACTCCCCTGGGGAGAGCTGACAACTCCTGAATTCATCCTGCAACGCGCTGTCATGCCCTGCCCCAGAGTGGTGCTGTGCCGGTGCCCAGAAAGGACCTCAGGGAGAGGTGGTCACGGATTGGAGGTGCACTTCCATGGCCCAGCGCCCCAGACCCAGCAGAGTGGGAAGCAGGACGGAGGCCTTGCCCCCCTGGAGGAGCTTCTGACTTTCAAGAGCAGCCGGAGCTCGAAGGCTTCTTTGGCAGTGACAGGCGAAGCGTGCCATGCTGCACCCCTACCCCCGCCCTGTGCCCCGATCCTGCCCCACACACCTCCCTCCCCCTAGGGCCACTGAGCTCACGGCCTCCTGGCTGAGGCTGCCAGCGAGGCAAAAAGAGTAAATCCCAGCCAAATCTCTATCTGCGTCAGATCTGCGGCTGCCAGGTTGGTGTCCGCTGCCAACCAGTGCCCACGGCACTGCTGGCTATGACGTGGGGCTGGATGAGGTGACGGGGGACACGAGGGAGCACGACAGGCTGGCGAGGTGCAGGGGCAGTCTGCAGGGGGGAAGTCAGTTCTGCAACAACCTCTCCCCAAGAGGGAAAGAGCCCTCATCCCACCCGGGAAGGCCAGGGGCACCCAATCCTTCCCCACTGCCGGCTGGACCAAGCTGCCCCACTGGAAAACGCACTGAAGCATAGGCCACAGAGATACACGTTCAGACCATGGGGAGAGGAACACCCAATTCCTGCCCTAGAGCATGCCCTCGGGGGTCTCCCGTTCCCCTCCCAGCCCAGAGGAGCCTTCTCCCCATCTCGGGCCACGGGCCTGCAGCTCTGGTTACCTCGAAGTTCCCCAGCAGAGCACGGCTGATGGAGGTGGTGGCCCAGGCAGCTGTGGAAGGCCGGGTGCCCCCAGGCCCCTTCCGGAGGCTGCTGCGGAGATGTCTCCTTCAAAGAGAAGGGAGCATCAATGCTGGTCTTACCTGCCCACCCCGGCCCCCAGGCACAGGTCCCCAGGAGAGAGGCAGGCAGGAACCACCCACTAAGCTACCTAAGGGACTCCAGGTGGGGAGGGTCTGGGGAGAGTCTGTGCTGACGCACTCGATCCCAGAGAGAGGAGTCTGGGCCCCCAGGAGCCTGTCTCAGGACCCAACCCCAGCCAGGGAAGGGAGCGGCTGCATCTCGGCCTGTCTGCCCCTTGCCCACATGGCTTTGCTCTGAGCCCAGTGGGAACGAGACACTCACGATTTCAGGCGTAGCCCACTCTTCAGCCTTCGCCCCACCGCAGCGTGATCTGCTGAGCTCTGGGGGACCAAAGAGCCGTATTAGGGGCAGCAAATGGGCCTCAATGTCTCCAGCACAGGCGTGGGTCCAGTCACCATCCCGCCCCATCACACACCTGCACCCCCATCACAGCTGGCCCAGAGAACACCCTCTCCGCCAGCAATCAGCTCCACCCGCCGGACACAGGATTGCCCCTCCCTTCCCGGGCACCCATTACCAGCTGCCATGTTCCTCTCCGGGGTGGAGGCGGTGACTGATCGCGGCTTTGGCTCTGCGGTTGCAGAGCTGTTTGTCCTGCTCCCGTGCTCAGGAGACCAGCACAGGGATGCCAGCAGCTGCTCTGCATGGGCCCAGCTGGTGGGACCAGGTCAGCACAGCAGAGCTCCAGACACAACCAGAGACATCAGGGAAAGCCCCATAAAGCAGCCCCCCCCTCAGGCCCTGCAGTCTATTCACCGGGGCCAGATCCAGCCCTGGTTCTCCCAGCCCTTCGCCCTTTGGGAGGCAATCCCACAGCCAGCTCCATCACAGAGCCACGGTCCTGAGGGGCAGCCCATCAGCCTGTCTCTAGCATCGCCCAGCTACTTCAGGTGCCCCCTCCAGGTGCTTAGCTGAACTCCCATTGAGCTCAGTCACCTCTCCTGCCAGCCAGAGCACAGAGCCGCACCAGAAATCCCCGAACTGGGCCAGAGGGGGAGATTTAACCCTTGGCTAGCCCCACTGATCCCCAGGGGCTTTCCATGATCCCCACTCCCCACCAGTGCTCTGCAGGTGCTGTGTCACCCCCAGCTCAGCAAGGCATGCCCCACGGGCCGGTCTAGCTAAGGGTCACCTGCCCACATCACACATCAGGGTCTGCAGCCCACAGGCATCCCTGCAGCCACCTCTGGCAGGCACAGCGCCTGCGAGCTAGCCCGGCTCTGGCAGGCAGAGTCCAGGACCACACATCTATGGGGCAAGCACAGGCATTTTCAGCGTGTGGCTGAACACTGAGCTCTCCCCCAATACACACCTGTGCCCCCCGCCCTACACACACAACACACCCCAGGGTCTGCTGCCGCCTGCAGCTCATGGAAGGACACTTACCAGGAGGCTCCCTGGCACCTCTGGGACATGACCCAGCCCCAAGTGATTCACACCAAGACCCCAGTGATCGCCAGCAGACACAGTGGCGTGGTTCATAATGCCACCATGTCCCCCCAGCTGGCTGCATAGGGGCCGAGCCCTGAGAGGTCGTGGGCAGCCAGAACTGGGCCGAGCTGCCGGCTGGGAGTGGCCGACCCCCTTTACAAAGGGCACTCGCCTTTCTAGGCATTTTACCTTCTGGAAGAGACACAAAAGCACAGCACGACACAGCAACACGTCAGCCAGCCCCTAGCCTGTGTGAAAGGGGTGAAGGTTCCAGGGTGCTGGACAATAAGCGGCTGCCTCGAATGGGGCAGGAAGCCGAGCACGCCTAAACGGGCAGGGAAGCTGCTCCAGCCGGGGACGGGCATGAGCGGGAAGGCACAGGCAGGCAGATGCCAGCGGGCGATGTTTGCAGGCTGCGACAGGCAGCAGCGGGGGAGTGCAGAGGGATGACGTGCGGAGCAGGCCTCACACCTCCATGGCTGTGTACATCACGTGTGCGTGTGCGTGTGTGCATGCCAGCTGGTGGCCCAGCGCACATCAGTTCTTGCATGAGCACCTCTATCCCCCGGCCTCCATGTGCAGAGTCACCGTGGCCAGCAGGTGTCCCAGAGACAGGAGGCTGGGGGGCACAAGCGTGCTGAGCCCTCTGCAAGTCACCGTGCGGCGGGGCGGAGAGATGGACACTGACAGGATGGGGAGATGGCACGGCCTGGTGGGGACAGCCTGCCTGGGACACGACGGAGCGGCCGGCTGGCAGTGCGTAAACCCAGGGCAGGAAGCACAGGCCAAGATGCACGATCAAGGACTCAGGATCCAGGCATTGCACCCCAGAAGGACAACTCCTGACTCCCCCCAAGGCACCCGAGCCTCTGCCTGGGAGAGCGAGCACCGTGCTGGACATGAGGAGAGGCAGTCCTGGCCCCAGGGGACGGGAGCTCTCTCTGCAGGCCTCCCTCCAGGGCAGCAGAGATGGACAACCAACCCCACACCATCCGCTGCAGGGGCCCTGTCTGAGCTGTCTGGAGATGCCGAAGCTGGACTGGGTGGTGGCCTTGGGTCGCCCTGCAATGCAAAGGGCTCTGGGCCTCATCCTGGGCCCAGCTCCCGCACCGATGCCCACAAGGCACTACGGTGCCAGGTCGGTCAGAGCGGGCACTGAGTGCGGCTGACTCGTGGCGGCCAGCAGGGCTGTCAACCCCAGCAGGGTATCGGGGGCTGGCCCAGTGCCCGGGAGAGTCAGAAAACCTTCCAAGACTCGCACTCAGGGAAGAAAGCTTCAGAGGCCACGCTCGGCCTCGTCTGCCCTGCCCAGCGTGTGCCGACTCGCCAGGGAGCAACTGCAGGTTAGCGGGTTCTTGGGGAAAGCCCTGCCATGTACCCCAGCACCCCACGCACCAGCCCCTACTCACCCCCCACCCCATCTGCCTCCCGCTCCCTTCCCTCCCCAGCCCTGCAGGAGACACCCACCTTGGCTCCTGGGAGCAGGTGGTTCCAGAAGGGAGCCCCCTTGGTGTCGGTGCTGCGGCAGGCAATGAGGATGGGGTGGGACACGGGGTGCCTCTTCTTCCTCGCCGGCACCGTGCTCTCGTCTTCGGAGCAGGAGTCCGCCGCGCCTTCGCCCAAGGGCAGCAGCTTCCTCTTGGCCGGGCAGCTGCCCCCGCTGCCCGCAGGGAGCCTGCTGCCCACGCAGGGGGTTTTCTCCGAGGAGCCCAGGCCGTTGCTCTCAGAGTCTGGGGCCATGCGTGGGGTGCTGGGTTCCTTGTGGCCATTGGCCCCGGCCAGTGACTCCCCATCACTGCCAGCCCCATTGCTGTGGGTGGGGCTGCCTCCTGGCTGCTCCTCCCCCCTCCCACTCGAGACCAGCTGGGACTTTTGTGCAATATTGTGCAAATCACTGTCAAGTAGATTTTGGCTGCTAGCCCTTTCTTCCCTCCAGGCCCCGTTCTCCTCCGCAGGCTGCTGCCTGGCTCCCGCCAGCCAGGGGCTCTCCCTGACCCCCACTGAGCCACAGTCTCTGGGGCTTCCCACGGGGCCATCCCCCCGCAGGACAGGGCAACTGTCTCTCACGTGCAAAGTGCTGCAAGCTGTGTGCTGTGGCCAGGAGGAGGTGGCCTCCTGAAATCTGTCCTCTCTGCAGGCCTTGGGGTTGCCCTCCCGGGCTCCTGCCCAGCCAGGGCCTCCTTCACACCGGTGCTCCACCACCCGCAGGCCACTGTGGGAGAAGTGCTGGGCAGCGCCACACAGGGACAGCTCTTCCACCAACAGCCCATCATCGTCTGAGACGGCCTGGCCTGGGTGCAGCTCCCCGGGGGCCCCGTCCTGCCTGGCCTCAGGCCCGGGGCCCCCCCAGAGGCCTCGCTTGGGATCCCAGCCCGCCTCCAGAGCCCACTGCTCTGGGTACCCCCTCTTGATGGCCTGCCGCCCACTGGCTCTCTGCTCTGCCGGCTGGGAGGGACTGGAGAGGTGGGAGAAGACGGAGACCTGGTAAACCTTCTGGCGCTTGATCTCTGTCTTGTTGTAGCCCATCACGATGCTGCGGTGGGGGCAGCACACTGGGGCGGGCTCCAAGGTCGCCTCGCTGCCTGGCTGGGAGAGGCCTGAGTCCGCGCCGTGCTCCTGGGGGAGAGACGCCTCGGCGTGGATGTGCCGCATGGAGCCTTAGTGGACAGGACCCCAACCAGAGGCAAAGACGAAACTGCCCATAAAGCAGCAGGAAAGGGGGGTAAAGTGCCACAGGTTGTGGGGTGGAGGAAAGGGGGGTGTCAGACCCCTGCCCTCAGGATGTCCGGAGGGGTCCTCTGCTACAGAGTGCACTGGAGCGCCGCATCTGTGGGGAGCGGAGAGAAGGGATCAGCCTCTGGGACCCCGAACTAGCGACCCCTCCCTGGCGCACTTCATGGCCTCACTACTGGGTGGGGGGCGGCCAGGCACCCCACGTACTGCCCTAGCTCAGGCCTCCCCTCTTCCAGGGCCGCACGAGGAGTCAGACCAGGCTGGGAGCAGTGTGGGGCCCTGCAACCCGCGGCGGGGAGCGGAGGAGGGAGGCTGCCGAGGCCCACAGGCATTTCTGTCGCCCCACAGGGGCTTGGGGCCCTGCACTCAAGGGTCCGGAGAGGAAACTCTGGTGGGGCGGGCGCTGTAACGCGAGGCTGGGGAGGGGCAGGCCCAGACAGGCAGCAGGAAGGGGGACAGGATCACCCAGCTTGTGCCTCAGCTATTTCTCAGGCCATCGGAGCCAGGGAGGACTGACCCCGAGGGCTCAAAGCTTCCCTTCTGCCTGGGCAGCAGGCCCACGGCCTCACAGAGCCAGTGCAGCCCCCTCCCCTGCTCCTACAAACAGCACCAGCAGGTCCTGCCATCAGGGCAAGCTCAAGCAGAGCAGGTCAGCAGGAAAGGAGAGCGATCCGGTGCCGTCTGTGCAGGGCCAGGGTCTCGCTCACTGTGAGCTGAACCTCCAACGACGGGCAGCAGCAGATGCAGCTAGACAGCCCGGAGCTAGGTCTTCCCAGCTCTGCCACCCGCCATCTGTCACCCTTGTCCCGTCCAGCACGAACTAGCCCTTCGTCCTGGGAGATTCTAGGTTCTGCTACTTATGGCCCAGGTAGCCAGGCCCAGTGGTCACAGAGGTCCCATCTCCTGGGGGCTCGCCTGCCCCAGGGTGTCAGAGTGTAGACAAAGCTCTGGCTGGGCTGGTGGGTCCTGCCTTGAGCAGGGGTTGGACTAGACACCTCCTGAGGTCCCTTCCAGCCCTCATCTGCATGAGTCCAGTCTTTCCTCCCCCCCTTGCTCCTCCTCCCTCAGATACCTGGCCAGTTGGCAGACCCTTCCTCTTAGCCAGGCCAGAAAGGCTGGGCAAGTCTGCTGCTCTTCTCTGGACCTTCCCCCCATCCCGTCATGTAATCAACAGCTCTGTGGCAAGTTGGTTTCTGGAGCCGAACGTGGCATTCCAGGTGTGGTCACCGCAGAGCGGCTCTGCCTGCTCTGATCAACAACGCGAGGCCTCTCTCTGCAGCCTGAAACTGCTCTGGCTGCTTTGCAGCCAGATCCCAGTGTGACCCCAGGCAAAACAGTCGAGCAAGGCCAGTTTAGAAACTACAGTGGTCCAGTGCAGCCTGCGCAGGGCCGGGGGCTCGCACCTGCCTTCTGGGTGTGCAGGCAGCACTTGGGGTGCCGTCCTCAAACAAATCCTGGGAGGAGGGCATGGGAGGCTATGGAAAATGAACCCTGGCTGTGTGTATCTACTGACCAAGGAGAGCCAGGCTGGCTAGGCTCAGCTCTGCGCAGGGGAAGAAAGAACAGTCTAGCACAACTGAGAAGAGATTTAGGGATGTTGTTAACTGAAAGCAGCATCTTTCCTGGTTGGTGAGGGAGATCCCAGGGGCACCAGAGCAGCTGAGATGGGGCCCCGCCAGCGGCGGCTCTCCCAAGCCCTCTGTGCAGGGAGTGCGTTGGGGACGGGGTGGTCATTCTCAGCCGGCAGAGTCTAACCAGCAAGCCGTAGCTGGCTGCCTGCCTCCCCAATGCACTGAGGGGACATGGCTCACGATGCTGCAGACAGCTTGGGGCACGCTATATTTAAGGGGCATCTGACTCCCAGTGTTAGCACCACTGCGGCTCTCGCCTGGAAAAATGTGCTTGGCCTGGGAACGGCCAGAGTGAGCACAGGGGTCGCTCCTGAGGCGTTTGGACCGAATCCACCAGGAGGGTTTGGAATAAGAACTTTCCAAGTGACCTGGATTTGACACTTCTGAGTCACCTAACACTTCGCGGTCTCCCTGCGGGTCCCAGACGGCCCACAGAGCTCAGCCTACGTGGAGGCTCCTGAGGCAGCGCCCTGGGAAGAGAGGTGGCAGCTAAGTGAAGCCTCCAGCAATTTCTGCAGTGGCAGGGCTCAGGGCCAGCCCTAGACTCTCTGCAGCATTTTGTCCCCACTTTGCCCAGCTGCAGGTGACGGGGCCAGGTGCCAGACACGGCGCTTCCTTGAAAAGAAATAATGGAAGGTACAAGCAAACGTTCACAAACCCTTGATTTCCGATGCTGCCAAGCCGCCAGCCTCCCCGCTCACTCACTCAGGTCGCAGCTGGGCACTCACCCCTCGCCGAGCAGCAATCCTGCCCCAGCAGCAGACGGTCGTTGGCACGGCTAGCTGGAGACACCTGCCATCCGGGCACTCCCCAGAAGCGGCGTGGCTGCCGAGGAATGGCTCCCACCATCACGGGCGTCGTGGTCTACGTGAGAATCGCCTCAGGCTCCTGGCTGGCTCTTGGGTTCGTTCTGCAGCACTAATGGGGGAAGGAGCGAGAGGGTTGACAGGACCCATGGACACTGGCAGAGGGGGAACGCTTGGGTGGAGGCACCTGGGGAGACACTCACTGAAGCCATCGTGGCCAACGTGCAGCCCACAGCCCCTCTGCCTACGACAGGGCAGGGCCCATGGAGACGAGAGCTCCCAGTGTCCCCCACTGGTGTTCAGTCACTGCCTGGGGACAAGAGCCAGGATCTCCGTCTCCCTAGACCGCCAGCACCACAGCACCCGGGCTCTCGGCCTGCAGGAGCAGGGCACAGGCCACAGGGAAGGGGGAGCAGCATGGCAGGGGGCAGTCGGAGAAGATTCAGCGGGAGGGCAGAGGGAAGGAGGTCACTTCCTGTAACTGGAGGCTCTTCGAGACGCAGACGTAGATTCCGGGCGTGCCACGTGCGGGGGTCAGAACTGTCGCAGTAGCGTCTCTTGACCGGCATGTGCACCAGCCGCATGGCGCAGCTGAAGCTTTAAGAGGCTGCGTGTGTCGATGTCTCTCCGGGACCCTCTGACCACCGAGCAATGGAGCCTACAGCAGAGGGGATGGGGCAGGTGTTGGATCCAATAGGGACCCACCTGTCCAAGAGCCTCCAGTTACAGTGACCATCTCTTCTTCCTCGAGTGACAGCCCATCACGCGCACCCACACCAGGGAGCCATGCAGGGACCATCACGCGAAGAACTGCCATTGCACGACCCACAGCTGACACGCTCTGCTGCCAGGGACACGGCGGGCCCATCGGAGCCGGGGACGGGCCTCGCGGGCCCTGTCATCTGGGGGCCGTCGTCTGAGGTGAAGAAAGACAGGCGGGGACAAGGAGCCTGTCAGTTCTGGGGCCGGATCAGCTTCAGCCAGTACATGGGCCACAGACAGCTGTGGGCACCCGGCACTCACCTGCCCCCAGGCGCGGGGCAGCAGCACCCCTCCAGTCACTCACAATGCCCCACCATGTCAGACACGGCACCGGGGCGGAGAGGAGAGGGGGGCCTGGCTCCACGGGGAGCAAGCAGGGTGCTGCCACCTCACAGGACCCTCCAGCCGCACCCCCTGCACAGCTCACACCCTCCGAACAGAGCAGCTCCAGGTGCAGCTGGGAGGGAGCCGACAGCTGTTCAGCATCACCCACACAGCGAGGCTGGGCAAGTCCCGTTCCTGGGACCTATTCCACAGGGACAACTGACCTGCCTCCCCCGTGAGCCTGGTGCCACGGGAAGGGGGCGGATTGAAAGTACCAAGGCAGACGATGGAGCGGACCACTGCAGGCCAAGCTTCCTCCACCCAGCCTGCTTCAAGACTGGAAGGTACACCTTCCCCGGCAAGGAGCAGCAAGTGCCAGCTCTGGCCTGTTCAGTTGTTGGCTTCTCGCCTGAGGAGGCTCCCAAGAAGGGGCCCACTGGAGGTGACTGTGTGGGGAGAATCGCAGGACCGAAAGGGACCCTGGGGGCCAGCTAGTCCAGTCCCCTGCACTCCAGGCAGGACCGAGCTTTATCGAGACCGTTAACTTCTTTGGCACCGCCCCAGCCTCAGAAATCGCAGCAGCGGAGATGGGGGAAGAGCCACCCACACCGAGGAAGCAGAGGGCCAAGCTCATCAAGGAGAGGCCCTGAAGTGCGACCTAGACTTGCCAAGCGCACTCGCACCAGGACAGAGCCGTGCTGCGGCAGGGCGAACGCAGATTTCACGTGAAGTGGGGCAAAGGAGACACCAGCACACGGGGCGAGTGGAAGGTCACAATTCCAGTCCACGCTGGAGAACGCACGTCCCATGGGGCTGGGGATGGAGAACTCATGCCCTCAGCACCACGGGTGGGATTCTGGCCACGCTACTGGTACTGGGGTGGGAAACCCGCAAGCAATACCCGGGACATAGTGAGAGGGACTCAGTGGGGCGACTGCCCCCCAGGCAGTGCAGTGCTAAGGGTGCCACCTCCATGGGAGTGAAGCCCAAGCTGCTGGCAGCGCACGGCCATTCGAACGTGGGCGCCGTAGGGGAAGTCAGGCCCAGCCTGGGCACTTCCCCCTGCAGTTACGGCTTACGGTGCACAGCCTTGCTGGGAGCTGCCAAACAGCGCAACTTTGGGGAAGGAAGAAGTTACTAAGCCGGCCACAGCGGGGTCAGCTCAGACTCCCAGTGCCGCTGGCTCTTTAGACTGGTTTTATTACAACCGAGCCCAGCTGGAAGCCCCAGCCCGCAGCGCTGCTTAGGGACCTACGGCTGCGACCCAGCCCTTCCTGGCACAGAAACTGCAGGCCAACACAGCTGCCGCAATGGCTATATTCTTCCTTCTGCAGAGTGCAGACCCTCCTCACCTCGGGGGCTGGCCTCTGTCAGCTTCACCAACCTCTACCCGTGTCCCCAGCCATTACTGCTGTCCTAGGGCCAAGGCCCCACTCTGGAGGATCCCCCGTCTTCAGGCACACAGTGAAACATTTGCGTTCCCCGCAGGCCACAGGCCAGGTAGCAAGCCCTGACGCAGGGGAGACCTGGGCGCTCAAATGGAGCTCTGGAGGCCCTGGACGGGCTCGCTCCCCCTGGCGGATGCAGGCTCAGGCACCACGGTAGGGCACAGATCTCGGGCAAGCCCCATAGTGGGTCACTACAGCTCCAGCCAGGGGCTGCTCCTCCCCATAGCAGAGACCCAGGCAGCCTGCAGCCGCTTTTCCCCTCCCTGCTTCAGCCTGTAACCCTTACATAGAGTGAGCCAGTGCAGGGGGCACCAGGAACTCCCACGCTCCGCAGCAACGGGACAGGGAGCCGGCGCCTCCCCTCCCCCAGAGACAGGACTCCAGCAGCCTGGCCCACAGGGAGCTAAGGCAAGAGAAACCCCAGCCAGGCAGGTAACGTCCCAGCCCTTCCCACCTCCAGCGCCACAGGCTGCAGAAGGGGGGCCCCAGCCCAGCCCCCCACGAGCCCAGGCAGCTGACAGGTCACATGCCGGATCCCAGCCCCAGCTCCTTCTATGAGCCTCCGGGCATGTGGGGGGCAGGGCGGGCAGCAGCAGCGCCCCTGGATACATGCAGGGTCCCAGGCAGACAGGTGCTTTCAGCTCCCAGATCCCAGCTCTGCCCCCAGCCCGCCAAGGGCCAGTCACTCCCAGCGCTGCAATCTGACCAAGCCTGTGGCTGCACCCATCAAGGACACTCCCTCCCCGCAGAGCAGTGGTCAGCTGGCTGTAGATTTCACTCTCCCCACCCGGCCCTCTTAGGGTGTGGAGCCCAGACTACAGGGAGCCTGGCTGTCCGCTCCCAGCCCTGCCCCGCAGCTGGGGGAAAACTCTGTAGGGTGCCGGCGGAGGGGAGATCTTTGGGCAGGATGACATGCGTGCCATTTGTGGTGGGGGTGGGACCGCACGGAGCCCAGACCAGCGGGGCACAGGGGGGAGCTAGACAGACCCCTGGTCTGACAGTGGGATAAGGGATACCAGGGTCGACAGGTCTGCTCCAGGGCAGCAGGAAGAGAGAGAGAAATCAGTGCACTCACCCATGGGCAGGGCTACCAGAGAAGAGATCTGCGGGGCAGAGACCACAATTGTGGCAGAGATGGCTGGAGAGGGTGGTGGCTTTAGGGTAGATGTGGCAGCTGTAACTGGAAGCTCTTTGAGACGGGTGGTCCCTCTGTAGGGACCAGGAGGTGTGGCCTCCCTCTAGTGATGGCAAGGGAGGACCAACCCCCTTTGGGGGGCAGAACCTGGAAGGCCACCCCCACCTGACCAGAAATGGTGGGCAGAGATAAAGGGCCGGCCTTTCGGCTCAGCTGAGAGAGAGTGGTCAAGGGAGAAGCACGTCTCTCCCTGGGTGCTAAGACCAGACCCTGACCACTTCCTTGCAGAGACTGCCTGAGCTGCCCAGTGCCTGGAGGACTGGCCAGAGCAGCTTGAGCTTGAAGCACCTGACGAAGCACCTGGGCCCTGTGACCTGGAGGAACGGCCGTCTGCTGATGGCCCCAAAGAGATCCCAGACCTGCCACCGCCTGACAAGGCCGATGGGCTCTGGACCCCCCCTCCCCTGGCAGAGTACCCTGGGGAACTCAGAGCCAGGGAAAGAGGGGAAGGAAGGAGCCCAGGGAAGCCAGACACTGGTCCGGCTGTATCGTGGCCTATAGCTGAGGCAGTGTGCTGCGGCTGGAGCCCTGCTTACTCAGCGACAGGGATCCCATCGCTGCCAGGGACCTGGGCCGGCATGCAGTGGAGTCAGGTGGACCTCCGTCCCCCTCGTTCCTTCCTATCCCGACCTTGGGGTAACCTCCTTCTCTGGTACCCCGAGACTACCTATTTCGTCTGCCTCACCCTGCCTGAGGGGCCAGACTGTTAATTGTCTGGTTGCCCTGTCAAGGGCTATAAAACCTCTACAGCTCCTTCCTGCCTTGCCTAAGGGCTGGGTCTTTGAACAGTGTAGTCGTCTATTCAGGGACAGAGACTGCTCCGACCGCACCCTGCCTGACAGCTGGGTCTTTGAACTGCTGAATTCGCCCCTGCTTGTTTAAGCATCCCTGCTGGTCCCAGGGACTGGGACGTCTGGCCTCCCCCCGAGAGTAACGGCAAGGGATGGCCACCAATCCCACCCACGCCAGGCAAACATTTACACATGGTGAAGAATGCGGGCCGCGATTGCCCCTTGAGGATGAGGGAGCTGCCCACCATTCCGGCACCTGCCTCTGTGAAGCACAATGGACCTCAAGAACCTGATGCAATGGTAGACCTCACTCAACAACAGCAGCAAGCTGCAACAGCAACTGGTACAGACCCTGGGGGCCCAACAACAGCAACTACTCAGGGAGCTGGGGGCATTACAGCAGGAACAGCAGCATCAGCACGATCAGCAGCTGACCATCTTGCTGCCCAGTCCCACAGCCTGATTGCTGGGGAGGCCATGGGCTCAGTCAGCACCCCAGTTACTCTCAGCCTCGCAAAGCCGGGGCCCAAAGATGACCCGAGGCGTTCCTGATAACATTTGAACGCATTGCCTTGGCCACAGGCAGGGATCCTGTGTAGCAGGCCACCCTATTGGCCCTCTACTTGACAGGGATTCCCCAGGCAACCTATCTGGCCCTCGACTACAAGACTGTGAAGTCTGCCGTTTTAGACCCGTTGGACATTAGTCCCAAAACCTTCTGGTGTCGATTCCAGGGGAAGACATAGCTGCACAGTGGCCCAGGAGCTGAAGGACACGTGCTGGCGATGGCTTCAGCCTGAACAGCGCTCGGCGACAGGACACGGTGACCAGATTGCCACTGAGGGAGGCCATGGGTCATGCACCATCATCCCGCCACACTGACTGACGCCGTATGCCTCACGGAGGATTTCTTAGTAGCAGAGACACTGCCCTCCCAGGGGCTCCCCCAACAACCAGGAGCTCTCCAGCCCCTACACCGATGACTTACCCAGAGCCCCAACAAGCTGGGACTGCCTGCCAGAAGCAGTCACTGCAGACCACCAGCTCCACCAATCCCAGTCACCGGGACTCCTCAGACCAACCCCGTGGACCCAGGACCTGAATGGGCTCTCTGGAGGTCGACCCGTTTCGTGCACGGCCGACTTGGCCACCTACAAAAGCTCTACCTTGCTCGTTTGACCTGGTGTGCACTGGGGAAGGTGGAGCCCAGAGACATCAGACTGTCAAAACGATGGTCCCTGTGGAGTTTGCCGGCCAGCAGATGCAAGTGTTAGTTGACTCAGGATGTGGTACACTGGGAGCTGGTTCCAGCCAGTCGGCAGACCTTGGGACAAATCCACCTTAGATGCATCCATGGGGACAGGAGGGAATACCCCACCTGCCCCGTCCCATGGACCATCAATGGAGGAACCCAAGTGGTGCTGGTGGGGGTAGCCACTAGTCTGATGTACCCTATCATCCTCCTCCTGCTGAGTCCTGTTCAAAACCACAGCCATGGAGCTAATGAAAATCTTTGCCAGGGTAGGCCTCTCCCAGGAGACTCTCTCCAACCAGGGAATGAACTTCACCTCCCACCTACTCCGGAAAGCATGCTGTGAGTCTCACTGTTGTGGGCTTTAAAATACAGTGTAGATGCAGCCAGAGTGTCCTGCCTAGGCCCTACCCACGGGCTCTTAGCTTGATGGGCCTGCCTGGCCCTTCCCCTCAGCACCCTGGGGAGCTGTCTCCATTGTTCAGGTGGCCATCAGCATGGCCTTGGCCCTTCCTGCCCAGTGATTGAGCTATGCTGTGCCGGTAGCCACCTGTTCTATCCGAATTTCCCTTCTCGCTGGCACACATCAGTCAGTGGAGTGCCCAGAGATCCTCTGTCTTACAGTGGTAAGTGTGGATGCAGCCTGCCCCTCACTGCGGAGTGTAGCTACACGTGTAGCGCCTCTACACTGCACACCGCCGTGAGTGTAGACATAGTCTAAGCCAAGAGCCAGAGCTGGCTGCACATGTACCTCCAGGAGGGGGGACTCAGCAGGCAACTCTCCTACTGTTCTGCCCCAAGACAATCACTGAACTCCAGGGCCCTCAGGTGCCATCTAGGAGCGAGGCTGGCCTGAAGGTACGGCAGGCTGCAGGTCTTCCCTTGGGCAGGAGCAGCTCTTGTCACCTGGTGCACCGTGGTCCCCGAGAGTGCCCAGACTCCTTGCGCCAGGCTCCCAGACTCACTCCCCATTCATTGCGGAGCTGGCTGAAGTCCAGCTGGAGATCTATGCTGGCACGTGGCCACCTTCATCTCCCTAGTACAGCCCTTGGAGACTAAACTCTGGACGCGATGCTGAGTGCAGGCGCCGTGCTGATGCCGTGGGGCTGCCCAAGCACCGTGCACCTTTTTTC
Organism: Pelusios castaneus; assembly: GCA_007922175.1. Taxonomy (NCBI): domain Eukaryota; kingdom Metazoa; phylum Chordata; order Testudines; family Pelomedusidae; genus Pelusios; species Pelusios castaneus. The sequence continues at coordinate 238,634 of ML686114.1, forward strand.
CATCCAAACACCATGTCTAGAGGTTAGAGCCAGGGTTGAAGGACCAGGACTCCTGGCATCTATTTTCCAGCTCTGCCCGACTCCTTGTGTGTCCCTGAACGAGTCATTTCCCCACTCTATGCCTCAGTTTCCCATCTGTAAGACAGGGAGACGACGCTGATCTATGGGGAAGGGGCGTGCCCTTGGTGTGTCTGAAGAACATGTTCTCAACAGTATGCTACAATGGGGTACGCATGACTGTTCCCACCTCCCCCACCTGCGTGCTCCATGCAGGCCTCTCCCTTCCCCCCCACGCACTCCTGCCTCCCTTCCCCATTCATTCCCATGCAGGTTCACAGGCCCTCAAAGAACAAAAGGCAGCTTAAAATGCTTCAGAAGAACATGTCCATTCTGAGAAGCAGGCAGTTTTCCCCCACTTTCCCCCAGCCCAGCCGGCTCAAACCTGAGCTGGACAGAGTGAAGGCTCACCACGCCACAGCCGTTCAGATGGGAACCAGGAGCAAGCAAGGAAATCCCACCAGCCGGGGTTGGGGACAGACCTTTGTCTCCGTCTTCCTGTCTCGCTTGCGCTCGCTCGCTGGCTCGCTCTCTTTCTGCTGGAGGAGAAAGGGGGGCCGTGGGGGACAGCGAGCGAAGATAACACCCATAGGAGGCATGTTAATCACTCAGAATTCCAGCCAGCACAGACACTAGCATTGAAAATATGGGCAGCAAATGGAGATGCTGAGAGCTTGAAATAATTGGATCCTTCCACTAGAGCCGAGCCCGGCACCCAGCTGAGGAATTTAGTGCTGGTGAAAGTGAGGGCTCATATCCCGGAGCAGAGCCAGCACAGCGCCAGCAGGAGCGAGGCAGCCTCTGTGCACACAGCCAAGCCACTGCCCCTTGGTCCTGCCCGCAGCCCCCTCGCTAGGCCAGCCCTGAGCATCTCTTCCGAAGACTGACAACAAGACAGAACTGTGAGGGGCGGCAGAGATTTGCGGATCTGAATGGCATCCTGCAGGGACTAGCTGAGCCCCCCCAATTCATTCCACTGGTGACAAGGTGCAGAAGACACTTCACTTGCAGCAGCTTTTGTCAAAGGTGACAAGTGACCTGGAGGAGCAGAAGGTGGAAGGGGGCAGGGAGACATGCCAGCCCCACAAGGAGGCTCCCCACGCTCGCTCTCATTCCAAAGGGCTTCACACCGGCTCTATGTCTGTTCAGCTTCTGACAAGGGATGGAGGCTCCGGCAGAAAACAAAGAGGAGGCGGCTGCAGAGGCAGCAGCAGTAGTCTCCTTGCTGCTCAGCAGAACCTCTGCAACTCACTGCAGAGACGGCAGGATGCGGTGTCTCCATTCTGGCCATGGACAACAAGGTGTTCGTTCCCCAAAGTCATGGGCGGTGAGTGGGCCAAGGGCACCAGCTGGTCACGAGGGGAAATGCACCCCCCACTATGCCACCCCCACCTCGTCTCTCGGCTCCATGGCCCTGAGCCTGCCCCCCTGGCCGCGCCAGCCAACTCTGGTCCAGGCCAGCACCTCCTCTCCGTGGGCTTTGGCTGGAGCAACCTGATCTGCTCTGTTCCAGAATCCACGTGCCAAGCGGAGCATCCACAGGGCTCACACACAGCCTGCCAGGCCAGCCTTGCCAGAGACATGGGGACCAGCTCTTTGGTCCCAGCCGCGATGGGCAGGGTTACAAGTCCGTGCTCTGCTGGCAGAAGCTGGGAAGAGTGGCGGGCTGGATCCCTCGACAACTCCCTCCGAGGCGCCTGCTGGACCCTGGGCTACACGGTCTGTGTCTAGGCTCCATCTCTACATCTCCTCGCCCTGTGGGGCCCCAATCCCTGACCAGGGTTCTTGGGTGCTACCATGGCACAAATAATCCAGACCTCGCGAGCAGGACAGACACTCTCAAGGGCCCCGCTCAGCATCCGGGTCCCACTGCCCTGCAGAGCCCACAATACAGCCCCCTACCCCAGACCTTCCCCTGACCTCCAGCGACACACATGCCCATCCACAGGATCCCGCCCTGGGCCCTCCTCACAGGCCCAGGCCCTGCTCCGACTCCCACCGACAGCCAGACCACCCTGCAGTGACACACTGCTCCCACCCTGGGCTGTCCCCAGAAACGCTCCCTGCCCTGCCCCCTTTACACTCCCCCCATGTGCCACAGGCCCCACCATCTTCACAGCCCCACATTTCCTCTACACCCTGCCCCCCTCCAGCACATGCTCCCGACGTGCACTCAACCACTCTGCTCCGCACATGGCCATGTCGGCCCCAGCCCGCACCCACAGACTGCCCTGCCCATAACAGCCATCCACACACACACTGCCCAGCACGGCCCCTGGGCACAAGCAGGTCCGGGGAGTCATGGGAATCCCCCACTTTCACCAGCCATGGCTCAGAGCCCACCAGCACGAAATGGCCCAGGGGCCAAGACGAAATGGCCCAGGCCTCACCTTCCTTCAGGGCCCTGCGTGCTGCTCCCTGGACGGGGATGCAGCGGCATGTGGTGCCACGGCCCTGAACCAGGAACCCAACCTGGCGGGCCCTGGACTCAGAAGCTCCCCAGCGTACCAGCCATTGCCCCAGCAATTCGCACCATTACAGCGTGCTCCTCTGACTGCAAGGGCAAGCCTCCACTGCAATCGAAGACTCCCGCGGCTGGCCCCGGTCACCCAACTCAGGCTGTGGGGCTACAAATTGCCCAGCAGCTGTTCAAGCTGGAGGTGGGGCCTGGGCTCTGAGACTCGGGCCTCTAGTGGGGTTTCAGAGTGCGGCCACTGCTGGCTTACAGCCCCGCCGGCCACTCCGAGTCAACCACCCTGGCTCCAAGACTCGGGTTTTTTCTTGCAATGTACACGTACCCTGGGGCTCCAGGGCTATGTCTACACTTGCTAAAATTAGTTCGAATTAGTTAGTTCGAACTAATTTTAGTTAGTTTGAATTAGCTTAATTCGAACTAGAAAAAGTTAGTTTGAACTAAGCACTTGCTTAGCTTGAATTAGTGATCCCCATTCATTTCAATGGCAACCCCATGGCCACATTGGCTAATTCGAACTAGTTAGTTCGAATTAAAGCCTTACTTCTGAAGCCCTATTCAAACTTATTAGTTGGAATGAAGGAAGCCCTTAATTCGAACGAACTGACGCCTAGTGTGGCCAAGGCTTTAGTTAGTTCAAATTAAGCTTCCTTAATTCGAACTAACTTGCCAGTGTAGACATAGCCTAGGACCTACGAGGTGGGAGCGTCCCGGAGTTCACTACACTGCAATTAAAAAGCCCCTGTGCCCACCCAGTAGCTAGGTTGAAAATCTGACCCAGCAGCGTCTATTCTGGATTTCACAGGAACATGAAAAGCTCACGTCTCAGCTGAGTATGCTGAGCGGGCGGCTGGACCCCAAAAGGCTTTTAACCTGATGTCAACTGTCTCACCAGGACAGGGGAACCCCGCCGCCTCCAGTCTTCGTGGCGGGGTAAAGAAGTGGGCTTAGACGGACCCCACAAGAGTCCCATGCTTTCTGCAGGAGCCAGGAATCCAGCAACTTGCCCCAGGTCAGACAGGGATCCAGCTGCAATGCTGGCCCTGCCCTCAGAGGAGCTCCTGGCTGAGACCACAGGACCACCCCATCTTTCCCTACACACCAGCATCGTAACAGTCACTCAGGTAATGCAACTGGTGCCCAAGAGGCGGGTGGGGTAACGCCGGACGTCCTGGAAAAGGGGGAGGGGAGGAAGCAGAGACCGGATAGTAGCCAAAGTCAGGGAGAAGGCCAAGCTACACAGAAGACCAAGTGCCAGGGACTGGGCGGCACTGACGAAGAAAGGGCTGAGAGCAGAAATGTGGAGAAAAGGGAGTTAGAGTGGCCACCGATCCTTGGCTGTGGGGGCCCCAGATGTGAGCCAGTGCCGCTCCACTGTGCAGGGTGCTGGATGAGTGCGGGTGCTGACTGTTTTGCAGCCCCCGGCCCACATAGCAGGCTTTGGGCCGAGTGTGTCCGGGGAATGCTCCATCAAGCACTGGCCCTTCAGGGCAGGGAGGCAGATGCAGCCGCAGGCCAGCTCTGCTAGTGTCTGTGGCCTGGGCAGCCCATGAAGAGCCGGCTGTACCAAGCGTGGCGCTCCGAGTGGGGCATTCAGGCGAGGCCCACGGCAGCACACAGATGTCAGAGGGGGCCTCAGGAGAGTGTGACATCAGGCACCGCCGTTGGGAGACGGAGCAGCATGTTCCATGGCTAAGCTGCTTCAGAGGACAGGCAGTGCCCAGCCCGAGGGAGCTGTGGAAGGACATGGACGTGTTCAGGACTGGATGACAGCCCAAGAGAAAAGCAGGCTGGCAGAGACGCTCAATGCCCTGGGAGCAAATGTCTCCTAGAAGACAGACCCTGGCCCCAGCCCCACTTCCATCTGGGACGATTAAACGTGGGTCAGGAAGGCTGGGCAGACAGCTGTCAGTCACCGGCAGGTGTCACTGAATGGCACAGCTGGGATAGGAAGCCACAGGTCATCCACACCACATCATCTCTGGTCAGTCCCCTGCTTCCATACAGCAGGTCTCAGCAACCGGGCATCTGCAGTGAGGCCAGACAGAGGTTCCCTCCATTGCCAGCCAAGAGAGGAGGCAAGTCGGGGTGGCCACGATGGAGATTAGCGGGTTAGCACAATCACACATGGTCCATGGCTCTGTGCTGGGCAGAAGGGGCTGGCTTCAATTGCAAAAGGTGATCGAGAGAGCGTATCTGGGGGAGAACCCAGGGCAGGGGCCACGCAATGTGTCAAGGGGAAGGGATACGGGGTGAGCAGCCAGAGGAAAGCCCAGCACGCCAAGAGTGGCCGGGGGCACAGACGCAGCGTGGGGTGGGATCTCTCCAGAGCAGCAAGCCAGCACTGTGCTGGGTGAGGAGCTGTGGGCTGAGCTGATGGTCAGAGGGGGAGACGGCTGCAGGACCCCACAAGGGAGACAGACGCACAGACAAGGCCAGGCTCCTTTGAGCATGCAGCATCCCTTTCTCCATACTCCTCTCCCCCCTCTTGGGGTGGTGGGTGGGGAGAGGAGTGGCTTGAAACAGGAACCGAGCAGGGAGCCGGGCAGGGAACCGAAGGAGATTACGCTCCCGGCCAGCCCTGCCGCTGCCGCCCCCCCACCCCCCTTCCCTAGCCAGCCCCTGAACAAGCGGCACGAACGCCTATGTAGGCCCTTGGAGCTACATTTCTTCCCCCTCTGCCCCTCGCTGAGAGATTAGTGTAGACAGACCTCTAGCAGTACGCAAGCAGGACTCCATCCTGGCCTGGCCCCAGGGGGCGTTACTGGATATTATGGGAGCCGATCTGCCCCATATCCCTGCCCCTGCAGCCAGGCAGCATTCAGCCAGGAGCACAGTAATAAAGCTTCATGGAAGCATCTGTTCCCTCTGCCCCTCCCTGCTGGAAGGGGCTGGCGGAGCCCCCAGGGAGCAGCTCTTTGAACCTGGGGCCTTGCAGCTCGTGGGAAGCCACTTCCTTCAGGGGTCCAGTCAAGAATGCCACAGGAGCCCAGGGGCCTCAGACAGAGACTCCTGGAGTGGAAAGCCATGTGCAGTCCAGCCAGTCACTCCCCTGGGCAGATTTTCCAGTGGCCCCCTGAGTCATTCCTGGATGGGACCTGCCTGGCAACCCAGGGACCAGCAGGGCTGGGCCGGCTGAATGGCATAAACAAACCTATTGGAGATCAGATTTCAGAGGCAGAAATAAAACAGGCCGTGCCCGAGAGCAGCCCAGGAGAGCCTGGTGGAGAAAGCAGCCCACACTGAGGCCTCTTTGCACTTCCAGACAGGGCCTGCAGCCTCCCCAGGAGCCAGGATTTGAGCGCTGAGCTGAGGCCTATTTGGAGCTGCTGTTCCCCTGTCCTGCAGCCCCCCAGCCCTGTGCCTCCTTCTGTGTGGCTTTCACTTAGGCCGAGGCTACCCAGGTCCCTTGGCACAACTGGCCAATCACTGGTTTTCCCATCCTAGACATTCAGGTGAAGGTTACAGGGCAGGATCCATCCCGACAGCCCCACAGAAGCTGCAGTACAAGAGACAGGCTCAGCTCTTGGCTAGGCGGGGTGCCCAGGGGCTCACAATGGCACGGATCCCCTCCAGGGTCCATGGCTGGCTGGCCCCAGCCTGCCTCCTCCAGTCCCTCTGGGCCAAGGACCCCCGAGCAGAGCAGAACATGGCTGTGGGAAGGAAGCAGGCCTGTGTACAGAGGAAAGGCGCACACGCTGAGCTGAAAGGGAGCCAGGAGAGAGCAGAAGGGCAGTTTTCACAGAACAGACGATCCTTCCACCCTGCCCCAGGACTCCCATGGCCCCATCCACACAGGGTCAGGGTACAGGAGATCCACATTCCCAGAGTCTGAACTATCTCCTCCTGCACAACCACACACATCCCCGTCTCGTGCCCACACCTCTCCCCTGGCCCCGAAAGAAGCCCTCCCCAACACAGCGAGCCACCCAAAGGGGCTGGGAATCCCCGTGCTAAGCACCTTACAGCCCCCTCAAAGCACTTTGCCAGAATTAAATAATTCTCTCACACACAGCTGCCCTCCCCCCGGCTGGCTCCTCACCCCCTCGACACAGCTGGGAAACAGGCTCCGAAAGATCAAATGTCTTGACCCAGGTCACAAAGTCAGTCAGTGGCTGAGCCAGGAAGAGACCCGCAGAGTCCTCAGCCTCTCCGAACAGCTGTTCTCACAATGCCCTTCGGGGAGGGCCTGGGGCCACCCTGCCCTGAACCAGGCAGGTCTGCTGCGTCTGGGCCTTTCCCAGCTCTCCGCACTGTTCTCTACAGTCTCTGTGGGCACCGTGCAGTCCGGAGCTACAACGGACCAGTCCTGGGCTGTCCCTGCTGCCTCGTGGTCTGTGCACGTCTCCTGGAGTCGTCACCCGCTCGTGCCACGAGCCAGGGTGATGCCACAGACTCCAGACGGCACCAAGCCAGGCAGGAAGAGGAGGGGTCAGGCCAGGCCCCACCAAATGCCCCTTGTCTGGAGGAATCAGGCTGCTCCCAGCAAGAGGAGAGACTGGCAGGACAGGCCACTGGCTCCTTGGCTTCAGACCAACAGCAGCTGCCTCTGGGCAGGAGCGGGGCCAGGATTAACAGGAGAGATAAGCAGCTGGGGTGGAGCAGGGAGGAAACAGCCCCAAAGGCTGCCTGCCGGTTCACTTTATCAGCCTGGCCGCCTGCACGCACCCACCCTCGGCTCTCTGGAGACTGACCCAGCAGGCCCAGATGAGCCCAACTCCCTGCAGAGGTGGGTCATGGCACCCGCAAACCCAGCCTGGGGTACAGCTGGAACGAGTCGGAGAGCACAAAACCCTGGGGCAGACCACGCGCATTTGGCCTCCCCCCCCCCACCTCTAAAGGAAGTGAAAAGCAGCTCTGAGTTCAAGTCAGCACCTAGAGGTGGGGTAAGGGTGAGTCGGGGGCTGGAATGGGGTTCGGGTCCCCGCAGCACCTAATACCAGGCTGACTCCGGCTCTCCAGACAAGCCGAAGAGTTGGCAGGTAGAAGATTTCAGACTCCCAGTCCCGGGTTCTGTTTCCTAACTGTTGGACTGTGACCTGCCAAGTGTGGAGAGCGATCCAGGCCGGCAGGGCCCAGGGCTGGAGGATTATTGCTGGTAAAGTGCTCCGCAGGTGTGATCTCCAAGCAGAACGGTGTTAGGGACTTCTCCCTGTGCAAGCTGTTTCTCCACCCAGCCTTCCAGGAGCCCTGGGGAAAGGAACTTGACTGAAAAGGGATCTGCCCCATGCTTGCCCTCCACCGGTGTCACCTCACCTCTTCCCAGAGCTCTCTTACTAGTCCCGGCCTCTCCTTCCCCAAAGGCAGCTGAGAGAGATTGGGCCTTACAGCTGCGTCCAGAGCAGGAGACACCTCCCGGAGAGAAAGGAGGGGATCCATCTGTGCCAAGGAACAGGAGCCATGGCCTCTGGAGTAGGTGGGTATGTGATGCTCTTTCTACCATCCCTGTGAAGAGTGGGGAGGCCTCACCAGCGTCCCTCACCCTTGCTCCAGTGGAAGAGTTCACCAGAACTGGACGAGACCTATTCCTTTGGGTTCCCAGGTCAGCCAACGCTGGGCCAGGGCAGGCTCAGCAGAGCTCAGAAGGAACGAAGAGGAAAATAGTGAGAACTTACCCCAGGCAGCCAGCCAGGAAGGGTCCTGTCCCTCCACAAGGCCCTACAGGGAACCAGTCACTCTTTGTCGGGACATATTCGTTTCATTCATCCTGTCCCATGGAAGTGCTCCCTTGGGCTCTGCAGAGCGGTCTAGGCCTCCCTGTTACCAGTGAGGAAACTGAGGCAAAGAGGAGCCACTTGGCCACGATGACAGAGTATGTCAGCAGCTGGAGCCGGAGCCCAGGCTCTGACTGGAAAAGGGTCCTACTGGGGCTCTAACCTCAGACAATGGAGGCTGCATCCATGCTCAGTGCACCCCAGGACACAGCTGCAGCACTGAACGGGAGACACAGTGCAGAGACGGAGGGTTTTCTGGAGTAACTGTCCCCTTGAGAGGCAGTAGCTAGGTTGAAGATTTGACCCAGCAGTGTCTATACTGAAGTTTGTGTTGGCTTAACTACATCCCTCAAGAGTGTGAATTTTTCACAACGCAGCCAGCTCAACCTAAGCTTTAGATGTACAGCAGGCCTGAGGACCAGGGCCGTGCCTATCTACCAGGAGCCTTTGCAGAGCTTGCCCTGAAGCCCCTCTGTAAAGAGCATTCACTTGCAACTAATAAGATTCGCTGCCTAGCCAAGGTTAGAGCAGCCTGAGGGCTGCTCTCACTTGCACCACCACTCAAGAGGTCCCAGGGACCATGCTGCACCTGGGGCTAGAAGAAGCAGAGTGCGTAGCAAGCACTCCTCCTCAGCAGGGCAATGGGGAAGGACGTGTCGGAGCTGTCTGTGACAGATATGGCAGTCTCGAGCCACCTCATGGACAAACCTTACTGATTTACGCTCCCCCAAAAAAACCTTGGGTGGGGTGGAAGGACTGACTCCTGCTGGTTCCCAAGGCTGATCTCTGATAAACTTATTAGCATGCATGCAGATTCTTTTGTTGGTTGTATTATTTTTTCACTGTGATGCTCTCTCTTTAGAATAAATGTGCTTGCTTAGAAAGAGCTGGGGGGTAACTTGTAACTGTTAGCCTTCCGCGAGCAAGGAAACCAGGCCTGATTTGCTGGGGAAGTCACAGTGTAGGCAGGGAACTGGACAGCCTGGAAAAGTCCCTCCAGGGAAGAGAGATGCAGGTCCTCACCCACACGGTGAGGGCTAAGGAGCCGGGAGCCTACAGCAGGTGTCTTGTTGGACCACAAAGGGGAATAGCGGTGCAGATGCTCTGCGACAGTCTACACTGCTCTACGCCTGCAGGAGTCTCTCCCACACCCGATGGAAGCCTCAGGCAGGAGACTTGAGGGGGGTTTTTGTTCCTGTTGTGCTGCTTGAATGTCACAATGGGAGTGGAACAGAACAGGCAGGGAATCTGCCCCACACTCCTGATTACGGCCCTTGGACCTTTTTGAAACAAGAGATGGAGATGTAAAGGTTGAACATTACCGGCTGGGGGGCTGAATTCAGTGCAGTTCACCCCCCCCCCCCTCGCATGCTGCAGACCTTTGTATCAACAATGAATCATTGCCTTGCCCAAGCTGTCGGAGGGCAGGGTGGGGCTAGAGGGTTTGGCAGCTGGACAGGACAGCACGGGCTTTGCACACAGGGGAAGGCAGATTGGTATGTGAGAAAAGTGCAAGAACTGAATGTTTCTGCTAAAAGGCTGAGCAGCAAATAGTTAATGCCACTGACATGAAATGAACAGAGGAAGTTACTAAAAGAGACAAGGAGTCCTGGGACTCTTTTAAGGACTAACAAGCTTATTTCTCGCATGAGCTTCCGTGGGCAGAATCCCACTTCGTCAGGTGCATGAAATGGAAAAAACCCAGCACATTAGCTCTGCAGCTGTTGTGTTCACGAAAGCTCATGTGAGAAATAAACGTGTTAGTCTTTAAAAGTGCCTTAGCACTGTTTGTTTTGCTGAACTAGAGACTAACACGGCTCCCTCTCTAGAGAAAGTTGCCACTTCTCTAAGAATCTCCACACTCAATTTTCCATTGCTCCATTCCCACTCCTTATGTCGCCTTTGCGCTCTCTTTCTTTTTGGTCTGCCAGCCCTGGTATAAAGCTAAGCGGCCATCTGCAGTGGCCCTGCCGGAGTGGCCCACAAGCTAAGAATGGCTGGAATGCAGAGCTTTCCAACCACATCCTCAATTTCCTTCTGTCCAGGGAACCCCTTATACAGGGCTCGTCCCTGGAAGCCATAGCCACCCCCTGGACATCACTGGGCAATGTAAAACGGCCAGAGCACAGCTGAGACTCCCCCATCATTCCAGGCTGTCTGCAGACTCAGGATGGCAACCCCTTCAAGGGTTGTGTTCAAGGTTAGCATCACAATAGCAAGAGCTAGAGATGTGATTTCTTTAAACAGAAACTCAGCGTGGGGAGCCCCACAATGGCCTTTCAGTTGTTTAATCTTTCCTGGGCAGCAACGAACCCAAACCTGTATTTGCTCAAGTTACAAATCACACCCTGTGGTTCACAGAGGTGGCTCGCCCTTGGTGCATGCTGGGAAAACTCGACTGTCTGGGAATCCTGAACAATCAAACCAACTTCTGCCCACTCAACAAGCTGCTCCCTGCACTGAAACACCCTGGGTGCATGGATTCACTGGCAGATATAACCCCCGTTCCCTCTCCATGCCTCAGTGTCCTTCTGAACGGAGATGAACAGGAGGGCTTTGCCCTCCTTTGCTAGCCTTCTCTTCTGGCATCCTTCCACCCACTGTGCCCCAGATAGCCCTTTGGGGAGGGGACCCACAGATAACCAGGATTAGCTGCAGCATCCTCTGGAATTGAGTTTCCTGCCTAACAGCTGCATCCGAGACCCAGGCTGGCCTTGGACAGGGCACCTTAAAGCAGGCTTCCCTTGCTTGCCACAACAGAACTGTCCCAGAAACCTGCCAGACCCACACCACATCCCCACCATCTCAGGGGCTCTTCTCCCCCACTCTGTCCCTGCAGGGCTTTCTTTAGTCAGAGCAGTTCTCCTGTGGGGGAGACAGCAGGAAGCAAAGCACAATGCTTTGTTCTGGATCAGGGCTGAGAGGTGCTATCTAGAACAGAAGCGTCCTCCTCCACTGCACAGGGCAGATCCCAGGCTGCCATGAGACAGGGATTGGGCAAGAAGAGCTGCTACCTCTGCCTCAATGCCTCCCCTTCACTCTGTCATACCAGCGACACACAAGCTAAGCTGCAGGACCTGGGATCAGCTGCAAGGCCCAAGCTCTAGGACCCAGAGAGAACAGCCAAGATTCCTCCTTGATTTCCTCCGAATACCTGTCTGCCTCCTCCCCGATTCACAGACACAGGCTCTCTCCCCTCGGGGTCCTCTGTGACCACAGCTCCCCATGCTAATTACCAGCCCCGTCCTTCCAGCAGAGAGGCTCTTTCTTCTTCCTGGTTCCCTTCAACTTTAGCAGTGGGTTTGACACCAGGGACGCCCTCCCCGGGCAATCTCTTCTCACTGCTCTCCCCCTTCCCACCCACCCGATCATACATCTCCCTGGGCCCAGGACACCGTGAATGCCCTAGGTGTCACCCTTGGTGATGCCTCCTGCCCCTTCTCTTGGTCCGTCTGCACCATCCGCCCCTTCGTCAGGGGGCCAGGTCTCTGCCGGGGGGGCCCTTTGCATCTTGCATGGCACTTTCCTGAGGACTAACAATGGGGGCAGGGGAGTGCGCAGACAGAGGGCATGCAAAGATTACGGTTATGCCATTTTTTGACTCTCTCACCCAGGTCACAGAGGAAAGTACCCAAACCAGGAAGAGAAAGTTCCAAACCTCCTGGCCCCAGCCTCATATTGCTCCCACCATTTCCTTCGCCTCAAGACCCAGTAGCTACGTGTCCTCTTCTCAAAAGCTCTCTACCGACTTGCTCCTGATGACTTTACAGCCTCTTCTCTCCCTGCCTCACGGTCCCCAGGAGTCTAGCAGGACTCCTCCCCAACTTCCCCACAGTCCGGCCACAAATGCTTCAAAAGCCATCTCCTCTGCAGCACCAGACTGCTGGAATAGTCTCTGCCCCGGCCACCTCCTGTTTCAGACCCGAAGAGGGCCATGCGCTCCTGCTGCCCATCCCATCGCACGGCCATCATTTCAGCCCACCCTTTAAAGCACTTAGGGACACAGCCTGAACGAAAGACCCTTTGCAGGAGAACGCTGGGTACAGTAACCAGCCAAGGCTGCATTTCTCTCCCATTGGAGGCCTGGCTGACACACGGCCCGAAGCCCACACCGTGCACCTGACACACACAAGACCAATCGTATGCAATCCCTCTCACCTGAACACGGCTCAGCCCCAGACAGGGGCTGTGTGCTGGGACTCTGGTCTCCACGCAGTGAGGACAAAGACTGCCAGGCCTCAAGTGGCGTTCAGTCCACAGGCCCCAGGCTGGCTGCCCCTAATCTAGGCAGGATTTAAAGGAAACACGAGCCTGCCGTTCCAGCTACCCGCGGCAGCGAGTGGATCCAAAGAGAGAGAGGAGGCAGGTGCAGATCCGGTACAGCCCCCCACCCCAACACACTCCTCTGCCCCAGTCCCCAGGTACATCCCATGTGCAAAACCGAGACAATGAGGGACAGAGGAGTTAGCACCACAGCGCAGCCCCCATCGGCTCCCACCTCCTCCCAGGGCCCAGGCAGCGGGGCTGAAACCCCCAGACAGCAGGCCCGGCCTGTGCTCCAGCCTGCCCACGGCGGCGAGGTGCCGCACCCCAGGGAATCGCACTCCTGGCATCTGATCTGGCCAGGCCACGGCTCATCGGCCAGGAGCGGTGACCCAGGGCCACAGGGCGCAGGCAGGAGTCCCCCGGACCAGCTCCCCGCCACCGCGGGCACTGGCCCCTGCCCCCCAGACCCGGCACTGGGACCGTCTCCTCGCACCAGCCCGCAGGGCAGAAGCGGGGCCACTTCCTCGGCTGCCCCCCCAGGCTGCCTGGATCTGGGCGGCCGGGCAGGGACTCACTCGGCGGGCCCCCGGACACGGCCCGCGGGCGGACAACCGGGCTCTCGCCCCCCGGTCCCGGAACCGCGCCTGCGCCCGCGATACAAAGCCGAGCCGGGCCGGGCCGAGCCGAGCCGGACCAGCTCCCTCCCAGGCGCCCCCGCTCGGCCCCACTTACCCGGCAGCTCCCGGGCAGCGGTGGGGCAGGGCCGTGGGGCGGACGGCGGTGGGACAGATCCAGATCCCCGCCCGCGGGCTGCCACCCGGCTCCGTCCGCCTGACTCACGGGCCATTTCCTACCAGCTGATCCGAGCCGAGCCGAGCGCGCCGGGCCACCCCCGACTCCGGCCCCGCCCCCCAGGCCACCGGCCCCGCCCTCGGCCCCGCCCCCGAGCCACCGGCCCCGCCCACTCGCTGCGCCCGGCCGATGAAGCCGGGTCGGCTCCTTCCCGGGGGGGTCGGGGGCAGTTTGAAAGTGGGGAAACTGAGGCACGGGGCGGGGACGTGGCCAGAGTCACACAGCGAGGCCCGGGGCCCACCCCGGGGCCCCAGAGCGCCTGCCCTGCCCTGCCCTGGAGGAAGAGGTGCCCTCGGCCACAGCTGCGGTCCCTGCCGCACCGTTCCCAGGAGCTGGGGGTCTGGGGCATTCAAATCCCGCCCGGAAAGCGGCCCTGCCTGCTGCTGTTCAAATAGAAATCCCCCGAGCGGGGTCGGTAGCTGTGTGTGCTCCAGCCCCGGTCTCACCCCGCTCCTGTGCCGGGCACACAACCACCCGGCCGGCTTTGGGCAGGGGCAGGGCCGTCCACACGGGCACGATGCAGAATCCACCCTTCCCCGGGGCAGGACATGCGCACTGGCTGCTCAGTCCTGCCCCAGACAGAGGAGGGAGCTCAGCACCCATGACTGGGCAGGGGTTCGGCTGGCAGGATGGAGCCAGGCACGGGCAGAGGGATTGAAATACCAAGGTGAGTTGAACTCCTGCAGGGCGTGGAGACATCTCTCAACCCCTTCCAGAGGCTGCAGCCAGGACCCAGCCCACCAGGCCTGTCCCCAGCTCCAGGACCAGAGAAGGACCAGCTGCTCCTTCCGGCCATGACCTCCCACCACGCAAGGCCAGGCTGAAACAGCAGCTAATACCTGGGCATCCGGGGCACCTGCTCAACTCTCCTATTGCTGGTTCCTAAGGCTGCCAGGGGCCAGGAGACCTGAAAGAAGAAGGAGACGGAGAAGCCTCGTTATTTGCGCGGTCCAGCCCCAGCGGGCTCAAGCAGCGGGACATGGTCTCTCCACACGAGATCACTGGCTCAGAGATGGCGACAGGCTGCTAGTGGCTAGAAGTGATTGGTGTCTGGCAGAGGCCCCTGTGTGCAGCGAGCTGGGGGTCCTCAGCCCCCTTCTTAGTGCCAAGTGCTCAAACGCCATCGTGGCGGCACTAACTGTCCCCTCCATGGTCATCAGCGCGGAGGCCCTGGACTAAATGGGCTGCTCCCTTCCCCACAGAGCACAGTCTGGGCTTCTGCCACCTCCCTGTCCTTCACCCTCCCCAGTCCTGCTCCACGATCTTGGGTTATTTTTACTTTTTAATTACATTTGGAACCTGAGGATAGCATGTGTGTAACCACAGCAGGGCTGTGATGGCTGCCTGCATCTGCAGCGCATTGAAAAGGAAAAGCACAGGGCTGGTGTAAAATACAATGAATGGAACAAGAAATAAAAACCACAGGGACTCTGTGCAAGGCATGCGGGTAGTTAATTCTCTAAACACCTCCTCTGCAATTCGCCCCACCCTGCCACCACCCAGTTTGCTACAGCAGAATGCCACAGGAACCAAGGGCTCACGGCAGGACAGCGCAGAAGGATCCACTGCGCTTCAGTGTGTACTGAATGCCAGGCTCCAGCACCGTCACCCCAACACATAAGGGGATGAGCTGCTGCCAGCTGAGTCATGCCGCTGATCTGCTCCAGTCTGTCTCCCCCACCTCTGCAGGGCTGGCGTGTGGGTGATTCGCCATCCCAGTCTCTAACCTCAGAGGTTACTGCCTCTCCAGCACAGTGTGGGCAAAGGAGGTTACAATTTTTGCAGCCAACATATTTGGTGGAACCTGCCTGATGTTCTGCAGGCCAGAGCTAGCACCACACAGTGCAGATGCCACAACAAGGAAGACAGGCCATTTCCTTATTTTCAGGGAGAAAAGCCCCATGCCCTACTCCATCCATGCGCCCCCAGCTGCCAGCTTGGTGCACCCGGTAAGTGAGGGAACAAAGACAGGACCCGCATTTCCCTTACTAACTTCCTAGACATGGCCCGGCTCCAATTCCCACTTCCCTTGCAGGCGGGGTAGATTCTCTGCAGCAGGGCCAACTCTTATTATCAACTGGGTGCCTCAGCATGCCACCATCCTGTTCACACCAACTCTTGCACCAGCGGGAGCAGCAGTGGTGCTTGACCTGTGTCTTGATGTCCTGAGAGGCGCTCTCTCCACATGTGGACTGAGGAACCGTGGTGGAGGATGAAGCCATGGGAGAACTTGCCGTGTTCCTCTTCTTGCTGAGAGAGGCTGCAGCCTTTCAACATAGAGTGATTTTCTGCAACCTCCCCACCCCGAGGTCAGCGTGGCCCGCAGGAGTCGCGTAACCGATGTGCAGGTGGAAAAAACAAGCACAGAGGTAGCACATTTCCTGCCTCGGCTCTGCTGAACTCCCCAGCCCCAAGCAGCTCCATTTTTGTTCTCTCTGAGCAGGGCATGAACCAGCTTTTCAGGGTGACACAGGGTAACACAGTGTTCTGTGTCGGACTTGCCGACAGGGACGTATGTTCCAGAACAGGGCTAGTAACTGGCTAAAGCAAATTCACACCACGCTTCAGAACGCCAGCACATTCTCAGCCAGAAGGGAATCCGTACTGGCCACCTCTCCCTAGCTGTTTATTCCAGCACCCCGTGTCTCACTCCTCTCCAGATTACTATTACTGCCATACCACCTCGGGGCTCCAGCCAAGTCCGGAGCCCCATTGTGTCAGGCGCTGTACCAAGAAAGAAGGAACAGTCCAAAGAGCTTACAGTACAAGCAGAAAAGACACAGTGGTTTGGAGGAGAAGCAACTTGCCCAAGGTCACACAGCAGGTCAGTGGCAGAGCCAGGAGCAGAAGCCATATCTCCCCCGCTCCAGTCCAGAGCCCCATCCTCTGGACCATGCTGTGTCTCAGTGTTATAGCGACACAGAGGTTATGCCTACAGTGGCTGGCCCACGTCACCTTACCGGGGCTTGCAAAGCTGTACAGGTTGATGAGGGACTCGGGCCCAGCCTGGGACCTCCCACTTCATGGGGTCTCAAAGCCCAGCCACCTACACTGCAAGTTGGGTGGGAGTCAGGGTATACGAAGAAAATTATTGACAACTGGCAACAGAGACCTGGTAGGACGTTTCCACGGCTGAAGTGTCGGCATTGAGGGCTAGATCTCATTCCCAAAGGAGGACATTCTGTATGTCGAGAACGTACACACTGGCGCCGAGGTTCAAGGGGAAGTGAGAGACAGACGTGCTGAGAGATAACAAGGGAAAAGAACAGTGGCGATGTGATGGTGGAGGTCCATTCTGCATAGGCAGTCTTAGCAGGTGGGCAGTGCGAGCAGCTGCCCCGGGCCCTGCAAGCGCAGGGGCCCCGTAAAATGCCTGGCTGCCCACCGGCTAAGAGCATCTGCCGGGGGGGCGGTGACGGTGGAGTGCAGTGGCTGGGCCCCGGCGGGAGGGAGTGGAAGGGTGGCAGGGGGCCGCGGGCCCTGGCAGGGGGATTGGGGGCAGCAGGGGGCTATGGCGTGTGAGGCCGGGGGGCCTGGTGGGGGGGTTGGGGGTGGCACAGGGCCGCAGGCCGTGGCAGCAGGGGGCTGCAGTGCGGGGCCCATGGCGGGACTATGGGCCCGGCCGGCAGGGGAAGGCAAAAGTCAAGGATGGGGACACCCTAGCATGGGGCCCATCCTTGGCTTTTGCCCAGGGCCCTGGAAACCCTAAGACTGCCCTTGCCATTATGGCTGACCATGGATGAGTCATTCTACAAGCAGGTACAAGATTAGCTAACGCACATGATTTTAACTTCCCTGAGATCAGATGGAAGACTATTACAGCAAAACATAAGATGTTCTGCAAATTCTTAGCAGGTGTAGGGGACAGCTTTCTGACACCCAAAGCTGAGGAAACAATTAGGGGGTCGTCCATTTTGGATCTGGTTTTGCAAACAGGAATGAATGAAATGTGAATGTGAAGGTGGTCAGGAACTTGGGAGGAAGTGATCCTATGGAAAGGAGGACAGAACAGCAAAACGAGGAAACTGGACGTCAGAAAGGCAGATTTAAACCAAAAAGTAGTAGGAAAGGTCCCTTGGAAAGACCAAATAAGAAAGAAAATTTGATGAAAGGGGCTGGCAGATCTTAAAAGATGTAGTACTAGAGGTTCGACATGAAGCTATTCTGACACAGGAAAGATAAGATGAACCACAGGAGGCCAATATGGCTGCATCAGGAGCTTTGTAGCTCTCTAAAACTGAAAGGGAATCATGCAGGAAATGTAAGGAGGGCAGGTCAAGGAAATATACATGTGAATTGCATGAGTGTGTAGGGACAAAAATCAGAAAAGCCAAGACAAGAAATGAGCTCCAGTTGGGAAGAAATGATAGAGACAACGAAAAGGGGTTCTTCAAATATTTCAGACAGAAAAGAAAGACCAAGGATGGGATGGGTCCGCTGCTCAATGGGGAAGGGGAGCTGGTAATAGAAGATGATAGGAAGACAGAGATGCTCAATACCTACCTAGCTTCAGTCATCTCACAAAAAATAATGTGAGCATGTGCCTAGCGAAGTTTCCAGAGACAATAAAGAGGAAGGCATGCAGATCCAAATAAGTAAAGAATATGTCAAAGATCTTCCGAGCAGTCTGAATGAATTCAAGTCAGTGGGGCTGGATGCTATTCACCCCAGCAGACTGAAGGGATTAGCTGACAAAATCTCGGAGCCACAGACAATATTTGCAAACTCCTGGATGACAGGAGAGGCCCCAGAAGACTGGAGAAGGGCTAACGTTGGGCTTGTCTTTAAAACGGGGAAGAGGGGGAGCCAGGAAACTATAGACCTGTCATTCTGACTTTGGTACTGGGGAAGATACTGGAGCAATGTATAAAAGGTTCAATCTGCAAATACCTGGAGAATGAAGGCGTGACCACTAGCAGCCAGCATGGATTAACTAAGAACAAATCACACAGACCAGCGTGGTTTCCTTATTTGACAGGCTAACTGATGTGGTGGATGGGGGATGCAATATGGTGACATCCTGCACCCCATGGCCACCCGTACAGTGTAATGGTGTATTGTCCGAGGCAAAGGATATCCGGCTCGATGTCCCTGCATGCTCACGACGAGGTACTGACTGTGTCTACTGTAGTAAACTGTCTGTTGTACTGTCAGGTGTAGCGTTCTGAGGCGTCACTATGTAATATTCCCAAAGACGTGGCCTCATGGCTTAAACATCCGGGAGCAGAGAGGCAGTTCGCACCTCCTCATGGCATGTATAGGACAAACCAATTCAGCACTCCAGGAACAAAGGACTGGCCTGGGCATCAACAGAGGATCAGCTGGACCCTCGAGTGAGTCCCCTCAGTTTGGAACCCTGGGGAGACGACACAGACTCAGGACACGGATCAGTCCGTATAAGGACACCGCCACCGGACCCTGACGGAGGGCAAAGCCCCAGGGAGAGAAGGAACATTATAAACATGCTCTCTCTTTCTCTCTCCCACCTCCAGCCACACCACCAAGCAAGCAACTGAAGTGTTGCTGAAAAGGAGACCCTGGCTGAAGGGAGGCCGGCCAGCCTCTGGTGAGAATCACCTACAGTTGCTGAAAGGGTCACGCTGAGCTTAGAATGTGTTTTGTTTTCATTTCTCTTGACCAAGCCTGACTTGTTCAGCTGGACTTCTAACCACTTAACATCCTTCTGTAGCTAACACACTTGTCCGTTGCCCCTAACAAGCCTGTTTGGTTTGGAGCACCACTTGGAGTGACAAGGCTGGCGCGTGCTGATTTCTTTGGTAAACTTATAGGAACTTACGTTGTTCAGGGGGCGCAACTGACCATTGTGAGATGGAGGTTCCTGGGGGTGCATCTGGCACTGCAGGCATTGTCTGGGGATCACTCGGTTGTATAATCCAAAGAGCATCTGACTAGGAGCATTCGCTCACTTGGCTGGAGACAGCTTACATGATGGAGGTCGTGCGTGAACATCCCAGGAGTGGAGTTTCTCACAGCACAGCAGGGAATAACAGGAGTGGGGATTGGGGTTACACAGCAATTCACCAATCCAGATTGCACCAGGGCTTCCGCCAGCCTTCTGCCACAGTCACCGAGGACATTCTGAAGCAAGCTGGAGAAATGTGGGCCTGGCGGAACATAATTGGTTGAACTACCACAAACAAAAAGTAACTAGGACTGGAATGAGGCCGGATTGGAGGGAGGTCTCAGGTGGGTTCCACAGGGATCTGTTTTGGGTCTGGTGTTTAACATCTTTAATAATAACCAGGATGTAGGAATACTGAGCATACTGAGCAAATTGACAGACGACACAAAGCTGGGCGGGTGGGAGGGTCGCCACCACTTTGGAGGATAGAGTAAAATTCAGAGGGATCTTGATGAAGTGGACAATAGACAACAAAATGAAATTGAACCAAGACAAGTCTAAGATGGTCCCTAGGAAGGAAAAACCAAATGCACAAATACAGAGTGGGGGAAGCCCTTGGCAGCCCTGCTGAGAGGATCTGGGAGTCGGTGGATCACAGCTTCAGCATGAGTCAGCAATGTGATGCTGTTGCAAAAGGAAATGCCATGTTGGGTTGCAGTAACAGAGGCCCAGCATGCAGGTCACGGGAGGTGATGGCACCCTCTGCTCAGCGCTGGTCAGGCCTCAGCCGGAGAACTGTCCAGTTTGGGCCACCATGCATAGAAAGGAGGATCCCAAGGCAAGTGACAAAGATGATCAAAGGGGTGGATCACCAGCCATAGGAGCAAAGGCTGAAGGAGGGGGTATGTTTAGTTTGGAAAAGAGGAGACTGAGGGGAGAGAGGGTACCAGTCTTCAGATAACTGAAACGCCGCTCTGAAAAAGACCGAGACAAGTTGTTCTCTTTTGCCACAAAGGACAGGACAAGAGACAGTGGGTTTGAACTCCAGCCCAGCAGATTCAATCGCAAGAAAAACTTCCTAGCTGTAAGACCAGTAGGACAATGGAACAGACGTCTCGGGAGAAGCTCCTTCACTGGAGTCCTTCAAAAGGAGGCTGGAGAGCCACCTGTCATGGAGGGTTTAGACACAATAAATCCTGCGTCTTGGCCAGGGTTAGATTTGTAACCCTGCAATTGTATGATTTCATAGCTCGGCAGCTCAGGCCCAAGTCTGAGTCAGCGGATGTGGGCCAGCTGCAGCTCTTCTGTTGCAACAGACACCCTAGAGACCAGATGCGTCCCCCTGTGCATGCTGTGGCACAGGTGAAGGACAGCCCCGTCGAAGAGTTTCACTCACACAGTGAGAGCATGTGTCAGAGTTGTCAGCTGGACACCACCCCACAGCCAGGTGGCTTGAATGTCTCAATTGATCGGGGGGAGGGTGGGGGAGCTGTCGGCTGAGGTTGGGCAACTGAGCAGTTCCCCTTTGTCTGGCTGTCCCGCCACCCCAAGGCAGCAGAGCAGAGCGAAAAGAACGTCCTTCAGCAGTGCTAGGTCTGAAGTGTGGGGCTCTCTGCCCACCTGTTACCACGTACACACCACGTCCCACTCACTCCGGCCCCAGGTCTGGCCTACAAAGAGTCCAATCCATTTTAAAAGCCAGGTGGAGCAGTAGAAAAGTCTGGCAGCCGAAGCCAAAATCCGAGCGGACTGCGGGGACCAAGCCAGGCTGTGGACAGAGCTGGCTTTGAGGAATGTTCTGGGATTCCCAGCTGAGAGGAGGGGACGCACTCAGGCAAAGGACCAGGCATATACAAATAGCTGGCCCACCACAGCACCCCATGGTCTGCACAGAGCAAGACTGCGCCGTTCCACTCCTAGCCTGCCTCAATTGCTCCAGTATGAAGTGAACTCCGAGGATGGGTTTATAACACCTCAGGCGCCATCCCATAATAGTCCCAGCAATCTGCAGCTGCGGGAGCCCTTTGTGGGCAGGGCTGGCTGGGGAGAAAGAGTGGGTAGTGTCTAGCTTTGTACCAGCACCCAGCGCTGCCCTTTGAAAGGTGCAATAACAGAGAGAGGGTTGGGTCACTGTGGGATTTGCTCCCATCTCGTCCCCGCCCGGGCTCACAGCCAGGGCTTTACACGGACTCCAGGAGACGGTGAAAGGCCCAGCTACCCTCAGAAGGAGGCTGCCTGACTCAGTTCTCTGTGTTGTAGACGGACCTTCACTCCCTCTTGGGGCCCCGGTGACCCCTGGTAGGACTTGTCTGCAAAGGCAGTTTCAGAAATATTTCCCCTTCTCCCCTGGCTGGTAGTGCAGCTGAATGGCAGGATGGCAGGAGCGCCGAGCGGCAGGGCACACCTTTCCGGGACCGGACTCAGCACGAGTTAGGAGACTGGTTCCATTGGGGCTGGCAGGCAGGCTCCCTCTCCACCTTCCAGCCGGTGCCCTGCCCCGGGGCTCAGGGCGTGGGACAAGACGCGCAGCTCTGCCCCTGCAGTGCCCAGGACACTAATCCTGCGGTGGCACGCGGATGGAAGCACAGATCCCGGGGGAGAAAACATTAGCCAAGGGTCAGCGTGCCGGGGGCCAGCTTTCATGCTTTGCAGTCAGCAGGTGACGCGGCCCAGAGCGCACGCCTGCCTCCCTGCTCCTCTCGCCTCAGACTGTGGGTACAGCAGACCCCCGGATCTGGCCACGGGTCTCAGCGATGTGTTGCCATGGCGATTCTCCCCACTCCCACCCCAGTCCCGTTCTGCCTCATGCCTTTGTTTCAGTTCCTGCTGGCTGCCTCGACCGCTCCATACAAAGCACCCCCAGCGTGCTGCCAGCTCCACACCACAGCCCCCTCGCATCCCCCAGACCAGCTCCGCAGCCCCCTCGCATCCCCCAGACCAGCTCCGCAGCCCCAGAACAGGGGCGTGGACTGTCACCATCTCCCCAAGCTCAGAGCCCTGGGCCGCCTGCAGCGTGCTCTTCCCCCTCCATCTGTTATGTCCAGGCCACCTGGCCTGCGTACACCCTGCCACCAGGTGACGCAAAGAGCACCTCACACTCAGACGGGGGGGGGCCCTGGCCGGCACCCAATAGCCTCTGCTCCTCCCAGGCACAGGGCCCTGGACCTGTCTCCTTCCTCTCTCAAGTTGTGACAGGGGATTTTAACTGCTGGCTTCATGCAGTGAAACATGGGTCCCAGCCAGCCTCCTGCTGCCCCACGAGGTGCCAGATCCAGGCAGCCTGTGCTGTGCCAGCAGCTCAAATGGGCCAGTTTAATGTCACAAAACCCCGCTCGAGGCCGCCTGTTAACTCTAGCAGCCAAACTTCAACAGAGGCAATTCTGTTCTGCTGCCCTCGGGCCCACTAGGGCTTGAACTGGATACAAGATCTTCCCTCACCTCCTGTCCTAAACACGGGTGTGCAGTGCTTCTGTGGGCTGTGACACAGCTGCTATGTTCCACCCCAGAAGTAGCTACATGTCCGGGTGGGCATCATGAACCCTACCCCCAGGACCCATCGCCCAGATGGCAGAGGCTAGGGAGGGCAGCACTCAGCAATGTTGCTATGGACGTCTTTTGACAAATAACAGGGTCCTTCCCTCAGTCTCACTCTGAAGGCCCTTTCCCCTTCCGCTCCCATGAGTCACTCCAACATTTGAGCCCATTACAAAGGCTTCATTCCCAGCTGAGATTTGGGAAACCTGGGTCCTGATCCAGGTCACATGACCTCCTTGCAACACCATCAACCAGGCTTTGAAATGGGCTAAAAATAAAGAGCCAGAGTTGCAGAGTCAGGGGCCAGATCCAACTCCAAAGGTCTGCAAAGCTCAGGGCTGCCCAGCTCCAGCAAAGGAAGGGGGCCGAGGGACCCGCAGAGCACAACACCCAATGCAAACAGAACAAAACCGTGACAAGCAGCAGATCAATATCTGAGCAAGCTCCTTGGGCCTGTGGACACTCCATCCCCCCAGCGAGTGTCCGTCTGACTCCAGCCTGGCCCACACTTGACTGGAGGGGTCAGCGCTATATGCCAAGAGGCCATTCAGGGACACAGGAAAGGTCAGAACTTTGTCCTCATCTCTCCCCTTGCTGGGTGTTAGATCTCATGTATCTCGGCAGCCACAGGGCCTCAGAAAGGGGGAGCACGCTCTGCCTGGGAACACAATGGGTACTGCAGCTCCCCACACTCTGGGGCAAGCTAACACACAGGTCACGAGAACGGCTGTACTGGGTCAGACCAATGATCTGTTCAGCCCAGGATCCTGTCTTCCGACAGTGGCCAACGCCAGGCGCTTCAGAGGGAATGAAGAGAACAGGGAATCATCAAGTGATTCATCCCCTGTCACCCATTGCCAGCCACTGGCAAACAGGGGCTGGGTCAATTCAAAGCACGGTTTTGCAACTCTGCCTATCCTGGCTAATAGCCATTGATGCACCTATCCTCCATGAACTTACCTAGGTTTGTTTTAACCTGTTACTGTCTTGGCATTTATGACATCCTCTGGCAAGGAGTTCCACAGGTTGACTGTGCATTGTGTAAAGAAATATTTCTTTTTGTTTGTTTTAAACTTGCTGCCTTTTCATTTCATTTGGTGACCCCTAATTCTTATGTTATGAGAAGTAAATAACACAACCTTATTTAATTTCTCCACACCAGGCATGGTTGTATAGACCTCTATCATATCTCTCCCTTTAGTCATCTCTTTTCCAAGCTGAAAAGTTCCAGTCCTATTAATCTCTCCTCCTATGGAAGATGCTCCACACCCCTCATCATTTCTGGGCCCTTTTCTGTACCGTTTCCAGCTGCAGGACAACTTTGCTAAGATGGGGCAACCAGATCTGCAGGCAATATTCAAGATGTGGGAAAGGGCTGGAACAACCACCCATGTGGGACAATTTTGGACTCCCTCCACAAGGCCTTGATACCCAGTCTACCCACAAACCAGGTAGAGGGGAATATTATGCGCAGCAGCCGCAAGAGAGGGGATCGCTCCAGTGAAGTGGATCGATACCGGTAAATCCTGTGTGGTGACAAAGGCTGCTGGCCATTACTGCTCAAACCACAGAGTGTGGAGCTCCCTGGGGATATTCCCAGCGAGGTGTGGTGGGCTCTGTGGGCAACTAACGCCTATCAAACCCTGAGAGTTTCTTGCCTGTGTCCCACTCTATTCCTAGTGTAACATTCAGGTGGGCTAAAATTCATTTAGTTGCCCTTCTCCAGTGCCTCACAGAAATCAATCCCAATCCCTGTGGGGAAAGCAGCTGGAGACCCAGGATCCAGTCTGTATGGGACTCACAGCGAAGCTTGCTCAGAGCTACACTCCCACATTAAAATACTACTACAATAAACATAACAATGAACTTTATTAACTACTAACTAAATGAACCTTATCCTAAGAAAACAAAATACAATTAACCAAGAACAATCCCTACAGAAACCCCGCAGGAAAGATCCCCGAGAGTCCCAAAGTCCAGGTGGAGTTCACCCAACTCTCAGCTACAGTCTCTGTTCCAGTGTAGAGGCTTGAGTGGCAAGAAATCGCTGTCCTCTTCTTCCTTTGCTGGAATCCTCTGTAGCATTCCATGCAGGCTTTTCCTTCTCCTTTGCAACCAGTCCTCAGTCCCATATGCATGTCTGCAAAGTCTGTTGCAAATGACTCCATTACAAGGAGAAAACATCTTGTTCACTCCTGGCTCAGCTTCTCTCCTGAAAACTGAGCACATGGGCTCTTCTCAGAGCAGCTCCTGCCTGCTGTCTGCACAGACTGCTGCTCTCCAGTCATCTGACTGGCATCACATCACACCAGCCGGGCACACTGTGGAGCATGCTCAAAATGCTACCACTCCCTGCTTCTGAAAGTTTCTGATTGTGGGTAGCTAATCTGCCCAGCAACAGTAACCCACCCTCAGCAGGTCTCTCAGAGATAGCCTTTTCAGGCATATGGGTTACACTAGCACCCTTGCGGCCCCCAAGCAGGACCCTACCACAGACAAGGCATGGGGACTGCCCACATTTGAACTCTGCTCTGGCCTGACAAGATACTAGCACATTGTCCAAGCCGCACTCCCACCATTGCTACCATGGGGGGACATACGAGTGGACCACTGAGTGCAAGCTGCCTGTGTCCCTCTCAGCTGAGTGGGGGGCGGATTCCTGGCTCCACCTCCTCCATGCCCCATTTCCCCAGGACAAAGGGCCCGAGGTACCCAGCAGGTATTTGCGTCTGTGCTGGGGGGACACTTTTCTCCCTGTGGAACACTGTAAAGGGTGCTTCTGATCCTTCGTGCGGAGGTGAGCACCCTACGAAAATTACCTTTATACAGTCCTAGCAGAAGAGGGTTGGGAGGGGAGCCCAGGAGCAGGGCCAACCCCAACTAAGCCAGCCCAGCCAGGGCTTTATCCAGCTGGGCCTGAAACACCTGTAAGGACCTAGATTCCACCACTCCCCACGTAGCCCATTCCAGGGCTTCCACCCTCCTGGGGAAAAAGTTCTTCCTAATGGCCAGCTTCGACCTCCCTCACTGCAACTTGAGACTACTGCTCCGAGCTGGGCCATCTGGCAGGAGGGTCAAAGAGTGATCTGTCAGGACAAGGTTGAGGCCCTGTTCCAAGGAGCACTCCGAATCTGGCTGGGAAAGGGTGGAGCCGTCGGAACCGGCAGCGCCACTCTTAGAGCTCACCACACGAATGGTCGAGCTGGTAATTTTGGGGGGAGCCCCAGTTCCTCCGCTGGAGATGGCAACTGTGTGGTCTCCGGCTGTCCCTGTAGAGGCAGGGAGCTGCGGCTGTCAGGGGGACAGCTGGCCTGGCGTGTGCAGTAAGGAGCAAGTGCCCTGAGTGGAGGAAATCTGGTGGAGTCGGCAGTGGCCAGGGAGCTGGCGGTGTTCCAGCTGTGGTGTGAGCCGTGGGATCCAGTCCTGCCAGATGTTTCACTTTCCGGTCTCCCTTGGATTTCTTTGGAGTGGGAACCTCTGCATTGGTGTGTGACTTCTTGCCCGGCTTGTCTCTGCCCAGGAAGCAACGCTGCGCTTGGGGGTGGATCTTATGCGCCGGCGCCTATAGCCACGCCTCCTACGGGTCGTCCTTGGTGCCGCCAGCACGAGATCCGCGGGGTGCACACTCCTATTGCTGGTGGGTCTGTTGGTACCACTGCTGTGTGCGCACACGGACACTCGGCGTGCTCAGGAAGTGTTTCCGGAGTCGAAGATCTCTAGCTTCTCGGGCTCGTGATGGAAAGGAGCGGCAGACGGACACCATGCGACTACGTGAGCCTCACTGAGGCAATAAAAGCAGCGTTGGTCTTATTGCTGGTGGAGAAGGACCAGCGGCAAGAACCACAGTTCTTGAACCTGACCTGCCAGAGCCTAGTGTCCTGGAAGAGGTGGGACACGTCGGATGTCCTCCCATGGCAGTCATCCTAACCAACTAACTTCTGGGGTTTTTTAAATTACTACAAACCTGTGGCCTAACTGCAGCTATGAAGAATAAAACTCTAGTTTTCTTAGCTACCCAGATGGAATTCAGAGAGGAAGGGTGCTCCGATTCCAGCCATGAGGCGGTACGAGGGAAGTGAGGGGCATCAATCTGTGCAGCCGCACAAGACCCGGACACACCAAGTGGGGGACACAGTGCGCTCGGGTTAGTGGAGACTACTTCTAACAGTTCCAGCCGCAGCACACGGCGCGCCTGTGCACCCAGCACTGAAAGAAGGCGGCTTAGTTCTGCCATGGTAACCCTAAGCTGGCTGCTCTCCCACAGCCAGAACGCAGAGCCCGGCCTCCCAAGGAGAGCTATGAAGTAGACAGGAACCCAGGGCAACACGTCAGCACTGCTTTCTCGGGGGGGTCAGCCCACAGCTGACTAGCCAGCAGGCCCTCCAAACTGACGTAAGCACCGCCAGGAAGGAACCATTCAGGGAGCAGTGCAAAAAACCCGCAAGATCCCAAGGGCTCCACAGGACCTTCCCACGGGTTTGCGGAGCCCCAAATCAAGGCACTCGGTTCTGCCGTCTCCCTGACCGGAGCACCAGAGCAAGGAGCCTTAGCAGGTGTCAGGGACAGCTCCTGTCACCAGCAATTCGACAGAGCTACACAGAAATACCGGGCAGGGGGAACCCCGCCCCAAGGTAGAGCGAGAAAAGGCGCCCAAGATCACTTAGCCTAGCTCTGGTGGAGAAAGAGACAGTTGGTGGGGATGGGGCTCTTTACACCCTTGGCCCCGGGGCTGGAGGAACTGGTAACACGACATGCACCTGCTGTGCTGGGAGGCCTGTGGACAAACATGGAGTAACCTGCCCACAGGGAAGCCGCAGGCAGTTGGGGAGAGGGGAGGAATGCAAGGTGGGGGGCCCCACCCACCAGACTCAGTGAAGAGCCCACAACAGTTTCTGTCCAATGCTGGGCATTAATCCTGGCTAGTCCATCTCCCATAGCTCCATGGCACCAGCCCCATTGAACTTTAGGAATCGCCGTCACTTCTTCTCCTGAACTCACGCAGCGGTGCTGTGAACTGTTCAAGGGCTGTCAGGTTTCACACAAGAGGTGGCTGCATTTCAGCAGTAGGAAAGGACTTGCTATCTTTTGGGCTTTATTGTCCTTTTCTTGCACCGCTGAGAGTCAAGAGTGGCTGAATGCCGTCCACCCAGCACTCAGACCCAGCCCAGCAAGAGCCCCCGGGGCGTGCCAGTGCCCCACAACGATCTCCTTCAGGCTGTCTCTCCTTGGCTTCCAGTGCCGCAGTTACGGCCCGTCAGGGGCTTGTATTCTGCAGGAGCCAATACAGCTGCCCCGAGGACTCAAAGTCTAGGCCGAGAACAGTCTGCTGGGGGCTCCCCTGCCCAGACACACCACAGGAGAAAGCTGGTTCACATCAGCCGCTCCTTCCCAGACTGCGCACACACTTGGCCCTGAAAAGACACTGGTAGTCTCCGATGGCTCACGGCAGTAGCTCCAGGCGATGGTCTTGCACAAGAGAGCCTAGTACACTCCCAGCCATCTGGAAAGCACAGGCGTACTCCTGGCCTTTCTACTCCGCTACAGAAGTCCACCACTTTTGCTTACTCCTTGCTAGGAACCCTGGCCAGCAGAGGAACTGGTCAATGCTGGAGGCCTCCACAAAGGCTTTCTTTAGCTGGCAGGTGTTCTGTCTCACAGCTGGCACCCTGAGAACCAGCTGGCACTGTACTGGTCACCAAACACACTGTCCTTCCAGAGAATACGCCCTGGCAGCAAGAGAGAGTCCTTGGCTCGAACCCTTTATCAATCCTCTGCCTGCAGACGCACCATCCGTACAAGGCGCTCAAGCTGCTTTGAGCCTGACAAACCCCAGCTGAACAAATTGCTTCAGACACCAACGAAGTGCAGCCACCCAAATCCAGGAAAACTCCCATTCCAACACGGATTGCAGGGAGATGTTACACCAAAAATATAATGATCCCTGTTGGAATTTGGCTAGAAAACCGGGGCTAGGTCCTCAGTGCAATGGGATCTTCATGGATCACGTGTAGCCATCACACCGAACCGCGGGCCTGGGACAGCAGTTCAGCCTGCTGTACCACTAACACCACTTCCTGCAGGGTTTTCTTCGGAGGTCCCCATCATGCCCCAGCTTAGTGCAGGAGCCCTACCCAGGTCACAGCCCAAGCTGGGATGGCTGCAGCCCATCAGACAGACATGACGGACACCTGTGAAACGCAGGATGTGTGAACCCAGCTCATGTCCGGTCAAGGTATTCAAAACCAGCTGAAGAAGCTGAAATGGGACAGGGAATTATTGGCTGACTGCTGACCACAGCCAGACAAGGTGAGCGGAGGGCAGGAAAGAAATGAGTGAGGGAAAAGGAAGGAGACATTTGCAAAGAGTCTTGGCCCCTGGCCACCACCAAGAAACCAAGGTTTCCAGCAACGCCCTAACTCTGCCAGGCTGTGGGCTGCAAGGAACCCGCTCTTGGCTTGCGCTCCAGAGCAGGGAAGCAAAGTGGGAAAAGATAGAGGAGACAGCCCCTGCAAAGCAGCTGGAGAGGAAGAGAGGATCTGGAAGGAGGACTCCAAGAAGCAGCACAAAGAGCAGTAAGGATTGGACACTGGACATATGTAATCAGGGAGAGGGACCCAATGGGCAGTGGGATAGGAGGGGAGGCGAGAAATTCAGGCATGACTGAGGTGATAAGGAATTAAGCAGAATTCCTCTCCTGGTCATCTCCCCTCTGTGACTGGTCGGTGCTATCGGCCTCCTGCCTCATTTATTAAGTTTTCACAAACACCTTTGTGCTTGGGAGGCTCACTGGGAAAATCTGCAAAGCCATCTCATTGTCTTCCTCCAAATTCTCCTTTGCCGGAACGCTTACAAAAATCTTGGCCATGGTGTGCCGTGGCCATTGCCTGACCAATGCTGTCTCAGTGTTTCTTTGGGCTCCCCATCCTCCAGCTATTGTCTTATACTTCAGGGGCAGGGGCCAGGCACAACGTGGATCTCAGCCACAGCAACACAAATCAATCATACCCAGCAGCTCCAGACAGAGGACCATGGAGACCTCGGGGAAGACAGCTCAGCACACCTGATCCTGGGCAGTGACGGGCTGGTCACTCAGCCAGGAACTGAAGAAGGGTTTGGAGCCCAGGAACGTTCTCTTCCCTTCTACAGAGTGAGGGAGGAATAGGCGCTCGACCCAGCATCCCAGATTCCCAGGGACAGGAGCGACCTGACAGCGAGGGAAAGGAGACAGGTCAGTCCTGCTGTGGGGACCTTACGATAAATACAGAGCAGAGAGAATGCTGTGGCTAGAAGGGTAAGGAAGGAAATGAGCCGCAAACACTGTGATATTGAGCCAGGAGCCGGGGCAAGAACAGAAGAACACCAGGGGCTCTGACAGGATGTGGGGGTGGTCTGGGTGGCCTCACAAGGATGGGAAATGGGGGAAGGACACAGGCAAAGCATGCTGCCTCCTCACGTGCCCAGCACGCTGCACAGGATATGCTGGGCACAGACACCTCCAGGCTCTCAGTTTGCTCTGAAGGGAGGGACGGGGGAGGGAAATAGCTGATTCACAACTGTCAGTGTGACCCCCACCTCGAATTCTCTTTGCTCGGTGCCAGCAACAGGTGGCTCCCACTCCCATGTCCTCTGGGAACTCGCTCCCTTCTCTGTGTGGGGTAAAGGACCCATGGGCCTCTCTTCGGCAGAGTGCCCTCCGTCTCCCGTCCTTGCCAGCTGGTACCAAGTGGCTCCCTTTCGCTCCCAGTGATGTTGCTAGCAGGAATCCGTCCGTCCCAGCCAAACACAGAGCGCCAGGTCTTGCAGGGAGAGCACCTGAGAGGCCCCATGGTCTCCCCCCCCCCCCGCCCCCAGGAGAGAGGGGATAGTGGGGGGAGGCAGCTAAACACAGAACCCTCAGAAGTCCCCCACCCAGCACACCAGGTCTCCCTAGAGCTCCAGGGAAAAGTCTGGGGGACAAGGCCTCTGCCCTTTCTTGGCCAAAAGGCTCCATCAGCTGGTTATGGGAAAGAGTAGGGGACCCTATCCCCATTAAAACCCCTCCCCACCACACAACAGAAAGAGCAAGAATTGAAACCCCCCCAGAGCAGGGACAGGGAACAGAACCTAGTCTCTGCAGAAGGCCCAGCTGCTATCCCCAATCCTTCCCAGCTGACAAGAGAGGACAGTTCCTCTTCCCCATAAGCTGGCATGCCCATGGAGCCGAGGGACACAGAGCAGATTTGTGCCCTCCAGCTGGAAAAGCCAGAGCGCCAATCTGGTGCTGCCCTCCGTCCTCCTTAGAGCAACGCTCTGATGGGAGGAAAAGGAAGCAGAGAGGCCTCCCCAGATGCTGTGCACACCTCAGCTTCACACAGGTCCTAGAAGTCAGCCAGGGAGGAGACAGCCAGGGAGCAGCACGGCTGGCTCCTTTGGCTCTTCTGTCCAAGACCTTGTGCTGACTGGACGATGCTTCCCATGGGCCACCAGATCTGACGCAAGACCAGCAGGGTCCAGGCTTTCGAACAGGGGTCTGCAACCTGCGGTTCCAGGGCTGCATGCAGTTCTCTGGCTGTCCCCTTGTGCTCTGGGCTCCAGCCATCCCTGCCTGCCCCCCAAGTGCCACAGGCGCCCTGGCCCAACTTCCCCCACCAGGAGGCTACGCCCATTGCAGCTCTCAAAACACTTGGTCATTGAGGGGATTTTAAAAAATGGCTCTTATCTTTTGAGCTGCCGACCCCTGCTTTGAAGAAACGCTGTCCTTGAGGATAGGGCCTAGCGCTTTGCCCACTCAGTTCCTGAAGTAACAAGGCCCACAACATACTGACTGTGGCTGTCCTTATTTCAATGTGGATGTGTGGTTTTCAAAAGACTACAGATCCCAGCATGCAATGGGGTTAGCTAGGCTGCTCAGGTAAAGTGAAGTGCTGCATGCTGGGACATGTAATCTCCAGCAGAGCTCGGTGGTTCTCAGAGGAGACGTGAGCTAGAACCACCCCTGCCCTACTGCTATTCTGTGAACTGAAGCTGGACAACAAGGAAATGAGACTTTACAAGCAAACTGCATGCTCCGGAGCCCAGAGCCTATTATAAGGCAACACGTTAGACTCTGGCAGCTCAGGGACTATGCAGGCAAATGGCTCCCATCCGGCTCCAGCCAGCATAAGCTTTACTAAACAGGCAACCCTAGAGAGGACATCCCAGGGCCACAACCACTTTATTTAATGGTTCGGCCAAAAGATAGCATCTTCAGCATCCTCAGGTTTGGCACCCACACCCCACTGTGATCTGCCAAAGCTCAGACTGGTTACCTTTCCAGGAGTGCTGCAAAGCCCATCTTTCCCCACTCGATGCTCAGGCTGATGTGAAGACATTTCTGGGCAGACCTTTGTTGATGTGGGGCTTTTCAGTAGGCACATGACGGGTTTAGAGTTGCAGTTTAAACAACTAACTAACAGCACAGCACTCCTTGACAACATGTTCTGGGTTCCACACAGAGCTGGACACCTTCCCTGTTCCCTCCCAGATGTATTGTTGTTGACAGAGGGTTAATGTGAGAAAACCATGGCCACTCACGTATGAGCATTGCCATCAGCCACAGCACATAGACATAGTTCAGGGAACAGAACTGCACACCTCCAGTTCCTAGAACACACACACCTTTTGGTCAAAAGGAAAATCTCCACTACTGTGCAACCATAGTTGTGAAACATATATTGACAGATTTTTAAAGGGATTTTCAGCAGTGCCTCTGTAGCCAACTCCCATTGATTTCTACAGGAGTTAGGCACCTCACCTGCTTAGGCACTTCAGAAAATCCACTGAGCACCTATGTGCATCATTAGGCACCTAAGGAGCATTAAAGAATGTGGCCCAGAGTTTCTATGGTTCTAGTCACTGGGGAGGCCGGCAGAGGACTGGCTGGCTGTGTTTGTGCAGGGAAATACACACACACAGTAATTTACAAGGGTAAAAGCACTTGCTTAAGAGCCTTGCAAACTGAAAGATGGGTTTTATCCATATGATAGGTGCAGCCGAGGCTGCTTATCCTGTGCTCCCTCCACACTCTTCCTGCTCAATGCGTCTTCACTCTATTGTGGGTGCCCTCTTTTAGGGGTGGGCTCAGCCCACTGAGCACGTGAAGTCCTCAGCCTCTCTGCTGAGACGATCAGCAAGGGATAAATTTCTGTGCTTGGATTCAATCACCCTTAGAGTAGGCAGATGTCCCGATTTTATTGGGACCATCCTGATATTGGGGGGCTTTGCCTTATACTGAGCAATATTACACAGCCCCTCCCTCACCCCGATTTTTCACACGTGTCACCCTATAGACAGAGTCAGTCTTCAGTCCCCACCAAGCAAATCTGAATTTGAACATGTGACCTTGAGGCGAAAGTTTCCCTGTCGTATTCCCAGCACTGAAGTGCCTGAAGCCGATGAGTCCAGCTGTGAGAGGCCGTAACCTGATTAGCAAGGCCTGGGCACAGCATGGCCCATTTCAAGTCAAATCCGGCTCTTACCTCCAGCTGCCGCTCAAGTCAATCACCTCAGCACAGAAACCCTGAGAAAGGAAAGCGACACTAGTGTGTGCGGCAGCTACAGGCACCCCTGGCCCCGGGCTCGCCTCACCCCCACCCTCCAGAGAGCATGTCCCGGAGCCTCACCGCCACCTCACTCCCCCCAGCCTGTGGGATGGGCGCTGCCAGGGCGGGGAGAGCACAGCCTGCATTCCCTGCCCCGTCAGCTGGCATCGCTCCCTCCCCCGTCAGCTGGCATCGCTCCCCTCCCCGACTCCCTGCCCCGTCAGCTGGCATCGCTCCCCTCCCCGACTCCCTGCCCCGTCAGCTGGCATCGCTCCCCTCCCCCGACTCCCTGCCCCGTCAGCTGGCATCGCTCCCTCCCCCGCCCGGCCCTTCGGGGCACCCCCGGATCCCCTGTCCCGCCGCCGCCGGGCTGCTCCCCTCCGCAGGGGGAGTCCTAGACCCGCCTCGCCTCTCCTCTCCTCTCCAGGGGGGGTTCGCTTCGCTTCGCCCCGCCCCGCCCCGCCCCGCCCCGCTCCCCACCCTGGACCCACCGACTCGCCCCGCAGCCAGCACCCGGCCGCTGCCGACAGGATCCTACCCCCGCCGCTTCCGGGTCCAGCCGCAGGCTCCGCCCCTGGTCCCTCCCCTCCCGCTGATTGGCGAGTTTGACGGCGCGTAGGCCGGCCGAGCGGACAATAGGTCCGGGCAGCCAATGGCAAGGGAGCTCCGCCCCCTCCACGTGCAGTTCTGTGATGACAGCAGGGGAAGGGGCGGGTCCAAGGAGCAGCGGCTCCTCGTTGGCGCAGGGGCGGAGGGGCGGGGCTGGGGCCTGCGAGCCGAGCGGTGACTCGGGACTGCGGCCCTTCGCCGTGACCTTTCACCCCCGCCTCGGCCCCGCCCCCACCCTTCGCCCCGCCCCCTCTTCCCGCCTCTAGCCCCGCGCTGCCGGCTCCGTGCTCAGCTGGGGCCGCCCGGCCGGGGGAGGAGCTAGCGCCTGGGGGCGGGGCCGGTCACCGGGTTCCCGGGAGATGGGGGTGGGGGCCGGCGGGGACCCCGGGAGATGGGGCCTGGGGACCCCGGGGG
>ML686114.1:279068-291246 GCA_007922175.1 Pelusios castaneus
GCCAGGAGCAGCCGTGCACGGGAGAAGCTGCATCAGCTGAGAGGGAAGGACCTTTGCCTGAGTGGGGGCAGGGGCCAGCCCTGCAGAGGGTTGTGCTGTTGGAACACTAGCCCCGGCCCTGTGTCCACACCTGGTCAGCAATCCAGAGGAGGGATCAACATCGGGTGTGTTGTCTGGCCACAGCTCCGGCTGCAGAATCAGCCCTGTGGGGCAGCTGACAGTCTCCCACCCCCAGGACTCTCCGGTAGGGTTGGCTGCTGTGTCTCCCCAGTGCCTGGGGGAGAGGTGTGCACACCTCACAATCTCCATGTGCACTGTGGCGGGCCCAGCATGGGCCCTGGAGATGGAACCCTACCAGGCCAGCCATGGTGGGCGTGCGGCACCCGGCCCTCCCTCCCCTCCCCTCTCTGTTCTAGAGCCCCCTGCTGCAGCTGGCTCCTCCTTTGCTCCCCTGAGACAGCAACAAGTTTTTCTTCCATTGAGCTGCGGGGAAGCCCCACTGCCTGTGCTGCTGAACACAGAAAAGAGGAGCAGATGTCGCTGCCTCTCAGCTAGTGGCTGCCCCAGGTGCCCAGCAGCCACTGGGCTCCCACGCTGGCAGGAGGCCACATGCCTGTCAGAGCCTCCTGGAGATGTCCCCTCTCTGCCCACAGCCAGCCCCACGGCGAGGCCAGGTGAGGCAATCGTGGGCTGGACAATAGCAAAAGACAAACACCCCCTTGACGTCAGCTGCACCCTGAGGTGCCAGAGGTGCCTTGTCTGTGCTGATAGACAGAGGCCACAGATCACGTGCAGAACAAACAGAAACGCTGCCAAGCACCGCAGACTTTGCCCGGTTCCTGCTCACCTTCGGGGTGCCAGGGCACAAGATGGGATTCTCCCACCTGCCACATGGCCTGGGGACGCTGCGGTTCAGCTGATGAGCTCCTGTCACAGAGCACCTCTGTGACTGCCAGCGTACTTCTCTGTGTGGCCAGTCCACGCCGGCTGTAACATTTCATTACAAAGCAGCGCGGTGCACGGGAGGTTCCCTCCTCAGACCAGGCTCTGACCCCACCTGGCCCTGCCAGCTAGAGCCTCCCAAAGAGCTGGCAGCGATTGGGGGGCTGGTGACAGCGCCCTGCCCCCGGTACATTTCCTGCTAGCGGGTTTCCATCCACTGCTGAATGTGCTGCCTCACTGTGTGCGACTGGGCAGGACCCTGGCTTGGGCCACCCTGCCCGTGTGAGCCAGCTGCCCGCTCAGAGCCCTTGGATTGAGCTGACAGGCTGATAACAAGGTGGGGCCCAGCTACCACGGGGTCCCCCCAGCTCCAGTCACGACCTCAGGAGACAACTGCATTCCCTGCCCGAGCCCTGGGCC
This sequence comes from Pelusios castaneus, assembly GCA_007922175.1. Taxonomy (NCBI): domain Eukaryota; kingdom Metazoa; phylum Chordata; order Testudines; family Pelomedusidae; genus Pelusios; species Pelusios castaneus. The sequence continues at coordinate 280,431 of ML686114.1, forward strand.
TGGCGAAAGCTGGAGATCCCGGCTGGAGATGGGCTGGGCTGGGGCACTCAACCAGACTCATCTTGCCAAGAAAGCCACCACGCCAAAAGAAATGAAAAAGAGCTGCCCAGCCTGGTGGGGGCAGGGCTGGTCCAGAGCCTGCTCCAGGCGCGGGCACGATCTTTAAGCAGTGACTGCAGCACTCGGCTCAGCCTGTTAGTGGAGTCTGATGGGAAAGGCCAGGTTTCTCCCAGCGCAGCACGCCATCTGTGGCCACTGCAGCTGTTCTGGGGCTGGCAGCAGACAACGGGAGAGGGCTGGAGAATGTGGGTGACTCTAGGTCTGGTTACAGAAGGGTCTGCAGAGGTGCTAAGGGATGGGTGGGTCTCCCCCCACGTTTCTGGGTACTGGGGAACAATACAAACGAGTGAGATGAACCTGCGGGGCCAGTGAGAGATCCCTGTTACTGGCCTGCTGGTGTATTTACTGCTCTGTGCAGGTAATAGCTCCAGGGAGAATATGCCATCGTCCCAGAGTGCCCCAATGTGCTGAGTTCTGGAAATCTCGCCCTGCGAGCGGCTCCCCTCTGGGCCCTTTCTCTATGGTGCAATACGCCCCTGTGGCTGGAGAGGGCAGCATGATCCAATGGATGGAAGTGAGGTCACTATAACTCGGGGCCCAATGGGAACTGGCCTGGCTCCCTGTGTTCAGACAGTTCTCCCCCAGGGGCACCTGCGGTGCAGTCCTCACGGGAGGCACATGGTGTGTCACTGGGGGCTGGGCCGCGTGGGCTGCCATCCTTGCATTTTAGTTTTACTGCCATGAAGGTCTGAAGTTGATTTTTTGTTACTTGCACGGTTCCTTTTTTTACTGACATCACTAAAAGTGTCACAAACAATATAATAATGTCACAAAAGTGTACTCACTCGTGGTATTCTGCACGCAGGAATGTGGAACTATGCAATTGTTTTAGCAGCAGTTAATTAGGCTCTTTGGGCGCGTGCAATAATAGAAACGATAAAGTCGGGATCAGACACGAGAAGTGATTCTGAACGACAATAATCAATGTCGAAATGCAGTATGTTTTCTTACTACCAATTTTAGGGACATTTGCAGCTATTTACTGATAGTGTTGAAATTGTACTGACTGGCCAGACATTTACGGCTGGCTGGAAACCCCGTGACAAGGCCCCTCAGAAGGAGCAGGCTCAGTGAAAGTCCACAGGAAGGGTGTGAGCGTAGCATGCCTGGGTGTGTACACAGCAGGGTGATGTTCTGTCTAAACTGGCCAAACCAGCCTGCATGGTCTAAACGTGGTGCCTGGGAGGGGAGGGAGATCTGCTCTTCCACAGGGCACCCTGCCGCCACAACGCAAGTCGTGTCTCGCTTGACTTGGGGCCGTTACGCGCGTTTTCTCTGGGCTGGGATGTCCCGGCTGAGCCCAGCCAGCGGCTGTGTGGGCAGCACCTGTCTCATACCCAGGAGCAGGCTGTAGCTTTTCTCGGGGAAAAGGACATGCAGCCCTACAGGGGCGGCTCCTGCCAACAGACATGCCCACAGCTGAGCAGGCCGTTTCCCACAGCGCTGCTGGACTCTGACACCCCCGTTGGTCCTGGCTCAGGTACGGTGGAGGGAGCTGCACGGTCTCTGGAGCTTATACTGAGACAATAACATGATTAGAAGCCAGAAAGGACCCACCCCCACCCCGGACACTCGGGATTCACCTTGTGTCTGGGACCACAGGGTTCAAGGTCTGACCATCTTCCTTCCCCCCTACCTCTGCTCCAACAGCTCTCCCCGAAATTGCCGCACAAGGGGCTGGGGGGAGGGAAGCTGAGTAACAGGCCGTCACTGGGGCAGGACTCATTGGATCTCTGGCCCCTCTCTGAGGACACCCGTCAGGTGTGTCAGGCCATGTGCCGTCATCTCTCTCGGGGTGGGGTCGGGTTTCCACACCCTGGGCACTCACCGGGCTTCCCCAGCAGGTCCAGCGGGGCTCGGTCCCTCCCTGCAGGAGTCTGTGCCCAGTGGCCACATGGACAGGCAGATGCTTTCACCAAACGGTTGTTTACCCTGGACAGCAGGAACGAAGTATCAGACAAGGGATTGTAAACCCCCAGGTTTCCCTGCCCTGCTGTAGTGGGCGTCTGGGTAGCCCTAGCTTCTTCAGCCTGATCTGTACGTCAGTCTGTTCCCACCCCAGTGCTTCGCTCCTGTCCCCTGGGAGAGCCACCTGAGAACGCCAAGGTCAGGGCAGGCTGCAGATTCTCCCAGCACTGCTGGGTGACCCTGAAGTCAGACTTCCCAACCAGTCACAACCATGTCTCTGACTCCCCACAGGGGTTCGAAGCTACAACAAAGTATACTCAGCCCCCGTACTGCATGTCAGCCTCTGGCTCTAAGAAAGAGATAAGTTACTTCAAACTCCAAGCTCTTTCCCAAAGGGTTCTTCCCACCCCAAAGGGGCAGCCCCATCACCAGATCATTGTAACCAAAAATAGCACGCTGCCAGCCAATGCTTTAGTAACTAAACTAAAGTTTTATTATAAAAAGGGAAGAAACAAGCTATGCGGACAGTTAAAGGAGTAGAGCAATTCCCAAACGTACAATGATTTAAAAATCCCTATAGATTAGTCCGTGGGAGAATGTGGAGTTTGCAGGCCAGTCTAGCTCCTCTGCTGTGCACCCAGCACTGGAGGGGACCGTCCTTTGTTCACAGTTTCAGTTACAGATGAATAGATCCAGAGGTAGGTGCTGGCTGAAAGCTGCCTGGGCTAAAAGACAAAATGGTGGTTGAGCCAGCTGCTTTTTATGATCTCTCCTTCTTCCATTCTGTTTGTGGACTGTTACAGACACAAAATGGAGTCTAGAGTCACATGGGCACATCCTGATGACTCGGCACATCTCTCCCTGGGCCCCTTGTACCTGTGAGTTTCCTTAATGGCCAACTAAGGAACAAATTGCAGCAGGTGTCCTGTCTGGGGTGTTTCCCAGAAATGCATCACAGGTTGAAATACAGATCGATCAAGCCAAGAGATGGCACGCAGGGATACCAAGTACCGGTGTAACCTTTGGGTGGGCTAAATTCATTAAATTGCCCTTCTCCAGTGCCCCACAGAAATCAATCCCAACCCCTATGGGGAAAGCAGCTGGAGACCCAGGATCCAGTCTGTACAGGACTCACGGCGAAGCTTGCTCAGAGCTACACTCACACATTAAAATACTACTAAAAACAAACATAACAATGAACTTTATTAACTACTAACTAAATGAACCTTATCCTAAGAAAACAAACTACAATTAACCAAGAACAATCCCTTGCATGAAAGATACCCAAGAGTCCCAAAGTCTGTGTGGAGTTCACCCAACTCTCAGCTACAGTCTCTGTTCCAGTGTGGAAGCTTGAGTGGCAAGAAATAGCTGTCCTCTTCTTTCTTTGCTGGGATCCTCTGTAGCATTACATGCAGGCTTTCTCTTCTCCTCTGCAACCAGCCCTCAGTCCCATATGCATGTCTGCAAGGTCTGTTGCAAACGACTCCTTTACATGGAGAAAACATCTTGTTCACTCCTGGCTCAGCTCCTCTCCAGAACACTGAGCACATGGACTCCCCTCAAGGCAGCTCCTGCCTGCTGTCTGCTCAGGCTGCTGCTCTCCAGTCATCTGACTGATCACACCAGCAGCGTACACTGTGGAGCATGCTCAAATTGCTACCACTCCCTGCTACTGGAAGTTTCCAGTTGTTTCCAGTTGTGGGTCACTAATCTGCCCAACAACAGTAACCCACCCTCAGCAGGTCTCTCAGAGATAGCCTTTTCAGGCATATGGGTTACACCGGCACACATTTTATCAGCCCCGCTGGGCGGCAGGGTCAACAGGGGAAAGGAGCACACCGCTGGAAGAAGGCGGCTGGCGCAGGAAGAAGTGGGGAGGGAGAGGCATTTTTCAAAATTACTATCAAGATATGAGTTCCAGCACCTTTTTTTTTTAAACAAGAAAAGCACTGTATGAAATATATTCATCACTTCCAATACAGATGACATATGCTCATAAACAATAGAATCATAGAATCATAGAATAATAGGGTTGGAAGGGACCTCACAAGGTCATCTAGTCCAACCCCCTGCTAAAAAGCAGGACCACTCCCACTAAATCACCCCAGCCAGGGTATTGTCTAACCGAGCCTTAAAAACCTCCAAAGATGAAGATTCTACCACCTCCCTAGATAGCCCATTTCAATGCTTCACCACCCTCCTAGTGAGAAAGCTTTTCCTAATATCCAACCTAATATCCAATATAATCATACGTAGCTAATTATAATCTTTCTATCGGTACTGACATGGGATATCTCACATGGATTATTGTAAATATTTATATTTGGTCCCCTAAATCCAGCCAGCGTCACGGTGTCTCTAGACGGAGAGGCTTTTCACTGGTTTATGGGCCTTTGATCTGTTGGCTGCCAGCGGCAGGAAAACAAGCTGTGTAAGGTGACTGGCGTGTGGCACATAGGATCTCCGCAGGCAATGACTCGGGTGTTGTCTTTCAAACACCCGGACATATTTCAGGGGAGGTGTCTTATCCTGAGTCATTGTTTTCCCTTCCTGTTTTTCCCTGTAGGCTGCTAATTTAACCCATCCAGTGACCCTCCTGGTCACTCGGTCAGATACGCTGTTCATAAATCAATACAGAGCAGCCCCATTTCTGCCACATCAGCTACTTCACAATCTCCAGCCATTTGGATTCAACATCTGCCGAAAAAAGCCAGGAAAAGTGATCTGGGAAATGTCTCTGTTCTCCTGTGTGTGATCCCAGCTCAAGTACCAGCATCCATCTGTGTTTGTTAGGTGGGGAAAACACCCCTTAGTTCTGAAGTGCTGTGTGGGGACAGCCCTCTGGTCGCGAGTTCTTTCCTCTGCCACTAACAAAGTTTCCTTCTGCAGCCAGCTCTTCCTCCCTGTCGCGGGCTAAGCGCTCCCACGTGCCCGCACATGGGGAAAATCTGAGGGGCTCACGGGAGGGCATCTCTGCGACCCTGCAAAATCAGTGCATCGCTCTTCGGATTCAGGGCAGTACGGCCTAGCGGCCAGAGTCAGTGCATAACCACTGGGGATCAGGGCAACATGGAGTTCTCATGGGTGACGGTGCCCAGATAGGGGGGCTCAGGCCCTTCCGCTCCACTGAGTCCCAGCCCAGGGCCCTGTCTGTGCTGGGGTTATGGGCACCAAGTCAGCGGGGATCCAGACCGCAACACGCTGACCCTCAGCCAAACCACCCCCAGCTCCACAACCCGCCCCTGGGCTACTTCCTCCCCAAAGCAGGGAGTAGTCCTCTGGCGTGGTCCCAATCCGGGTCTCCTCAACTCCGATCCAGGCTGCCAGCCGCTTCTCTGGAGATTCCTGGAGTTAGTCAGTTGTAGTCGGTGCCTGGGATTCAACCTCGGAGCAGCTATCATCCCCCGCCTGCTCCCGGTCCCTTCCTCTGGGGTTGGTCTCTCCCCCTGCCTGGGGCTGGCTCTTCGCTGGTCAGCCCCAACTGAGCTGAGCTACTCCCTTTTATACTGGGGCAGCAGTCCGAGCATGCCCAGCAGGGCTGTAGGGGCGGGGCTTCCGGTGCCCACAAAGTTTGCTGGGCCTCTCTCGTGTGGGGTAAGCTCACCCCGTCACACTTGACTATAGGCTGGAACAGAGCAGGGCAGCAAGTGTCAGGGAGGGCTGCGGGCAGAGTGATGGGTCTGCTCCATGTTGTTGGCTTGTGAGTCCATGGAGGAGTCACCATTTCTCCTGGGGGGGAGAATGGAACCAGGTGGTACCAATGAGGGTTCTTGCCATAACTGGGGCCATTTAGCTGCGATTTAAGCCACTGTAAAATATTTTTCGGCATGCCTGCTGGCCGCCGCCTCTCTGAGGTAGGAGAGCAGCATGCCTACATCAGCTGGAGTACAGAGCTATCAGTGCTTTTTATTTTTGTTAAAAAAAAAAGTGCCAGTATCTTATATCTTGATAGTAAATTTGAAAAATGCCTGTCCCACCCCTCTTCTTCCTGCACCACCCCTCTGCTTCCAGTGGCATGCTCCTTTTCCCTGCTGCCCCTGCCCCCACAGCTGGGCAGCAGGGCCAGCAAAAAGATGCCAGTACTCCGTACCCCCACGTACCATCACAAAAAAAGCATTGCATAGAGATGGGGAAGATAGAATGACCACTGGGTAACAGCTGTTAGCAGGCAGAGGGGGTGTGACACCTGGCACCACGCCACATGGAACCAGAGCTGCTCAGCCATGGTCTATCCGGGTCAGGCAGTACGTGTGAGCAGTGAACATGCACGTGGAGATACACAGACTGACCTAAGCACATGCACACAGATGCATCGACATGCCTGAAAAGAGAGGTGCATATACGCATGGCCACGTCTGCCTGAGTGTGCAAACACACACAAACACACCTGTGCACACAAGTGCACAAAACACAGATATCATATGGCTAACAGAACAGGACATCTCAGCACAGATAGTTCCACCAGGCATTTCACCTCCTCTGACCTCAGCTGGGACCAGTGTGCTTTATTCTGACCTTCGGGCTCCCCTGCGGTCCCAGTCACCCTGCCTCTCCGGGTCCGATGCTTCCCTAGCACCAGCACCGCTCACAACTCTTTACACATGGAACAAACCTCTTGTGCTGGCATCCAGCTGTGCAGGGCTGCCCACGTGACACCCTTCATTTCAGTGAACAGGCTCAATCCCCCGCTCAGAGCCAGAAAGGATTGAGTATTGAATGACCCTGAAATCCCTGCCAGCTGCCCAGCCTGGAGCTCCCTTGATTTGCCTCCTCATGTCTTGCAGCCCCAGCGCCTGAGATAAGCAGGTCACAGTGATGGGGAGGCAGGAGGCTCAGCCGCGCCACTCCCAGTCCCCAGGACCATTACAAATCTGACCCTCTCCTCCCATCACAATGGCCCCTTCTGGCTTTAGCATCTACGAGTCCTGCCATGCAGGGCGCTGTCCACAGCAGACTGGGCACGGGGCAGAGTGCACCTCCTTGAGCCTCAGTTTGTGCTGTCACAGGGGAGTGGGGGTAAGCTAGTGGGGCCAGAACCCATGGCTCCCTGTGCCACCGACAGGACCGTGGGAAGGGGAGGGCTGGGGGAGGAGCTGGAGAGGGAGCCGTCCCCACACTGACAGCTTTGGCCTGGCCCCTCGTCCCACAGTGGCACCGGGACCCCATGTGCCAGGTCACACCGCCACTTGGTTTTGGGAGCCCCCGAAACAGGGCTCAGAGAAAACTGCCCCCTTTGCCCCCTGTCGCCAAACCCCAGGGTCCCCAGCTGGGGTTGTGACCAGATCTCACCTCTTTTGCGGCCAGGCCCTGGGCCCTGGTCAGGGTCAGATCCCGCCTCTTCTGGCAATTGGGCCCAGGTCCTCAGCTGGGGTTGGAGCCGGATCCCACCTCTTCCAGAGGCTGGGCCCTGGTCCCCAGCCGGATTCAGGGCACTGGCCCCACTTTTCCCCCAATACGTAGGGCTCAAGGCATAACCCTGTTTTGGCACCCCCACCCTTTCCCAATCCGCAGGGTCTGGGTGTATTTTTCTGGGGTCTTTACCAGTGAAGGAACCGTACCCAATACTGTCCTTATTCTCTGTTTATTACCAGTTCCCAACACAGAGCGCACGCTCACACACAGCGCTCACCTCTCCAGTAAGGCTGACACACCGCTCCTGGGGGCCAGCCACGATTATCATCTGGGGACTCCGGCTTCTGCACAGTGTGGTTGGCAGGGTGGTGAGGTTGGGCAGCTCTGACCTTGGGCTGTGCCCTGGAGTTAGGGTCCAGAGAACTTCCTCTTGGACCCCAGTTTATATAGTTAAAACTTGGGTCCTGCTTAGCTGTACCGTAACCCGTCATTTCAGACTACAGAATTACAGAACGCCAGCCTAGCCCATTCCCAAACAGCCCTTTAACCAGCCGTAGCCACCACCTGGATTGATTTAAATAGTGACACTGAGTGATGCCACAGACAGAAACCGATCAGACAAACACTAGAGCAGTGATTCTCAAACTTTTTAAATGGAACCCCCCCACGTAGACTTTCTTCTAACAATCGCCCCCCCCCCTTCCCTGAGTCACACACCCCTTTTCCTTTTTCAGAAAAAAGCAGGGGGTGCATCCCTTTAGACACTGTTTCTTTCCTGAAAGAGGGGAGGGTTAGGGGAAGGGTGAGCACCACTGTTAGGGGGACACTTTCCACACTGGAGACCCTAATAATCATGCCCCCCTCCTCTCAACCCCCTCTCAGAAAAAGCAGGGCCAACAGCAGGGGAAGCGGGGGCCCAGTTGCTGCAATGTGGGGAGCATACCCGCTCTGACAGCGGAAGGGGCTGCTGCTGCAGGGGGAGGGTGGTGGGCAGTGGAATGATCTTGATGGTTCATTAAAGACCAGGCCATTGAATGAGTGAGGAACAGAACTTTAATAGCACAGACGGGAGGGATTCCCAGGGGTGCAGCTGGGAGTAGCCAGGTTAGATCACCTGTAGGGCACGTCTCCCAATTCCCACAACACTGACCCATGCTAGGGAGCGTCTCTAAAATCACAACCTTCTACAAGCATCTCTGCAGGCGGGGGTGGCTGCTTTTGTCTCCAGGGATCATGACCGGCTCTGTCCCCTGCTCCACGCCCCCTACTCTGAGAAGCATGGCAATAGAGGAGTGGGAGCCGTAAGACAAAAGAAGAGGTGCAGATTTTACAACCACGACTGTTGATCAGCAATTCCTTGCCAGACAGAACGGCTGCGTCTACACTGGTAAATTAAGTCGACTTAAGCTTGGCTTAAGTAGACTTTATTGGCCCTGCGTCTACACTACACTTTTCTTAAGTCGACTTAAGCAGCTTGCTTAAGTCGACTTAATGAAAATTAAGTCGACTGTATTAAACCACCTTTCTACTCGACCTAAGGCTTCATTCGACTTTTTAAAGTCGAATTAAGCCAGTGTAGCCCTGGGGTAGCCCTAAATTGACTTAGGGCTATCCCAGGACTATACCAATGCCCTCCCTGGTGGGGGCGGGGCACAGGGGGATCCTGGCATGCCCCCCAAAGGGCAGAGCATGTGGGCACAGTGTGACACTACCCCTTTGGAATTTTCTAAACATTAAGGACACAATGGTTTTAACATAAGTTAAAGTATGGATATAACACCAAATTTTAACTTCTAATCGCAATAGAATTCCTAGACATAAACTATATAATCATTCCCAGCAAATTACTACCTTTCTATTGATACCTAACATGACATAGTTCCTATGGATTATAGCATTTATGAGATATCCATAGAAAAAAATATCATAAAAGCTTCCTAAATCCAGACAGCGTCACACCCTGCCCACATGCCCTGCCAGGGTCCCTGTCCCCCTTTGCCCCATTGCACACAAGGGGTGCCCCCTGCCACCGTGGACCTACCCAAGGTCCCCCTAGCCCCACAAAGTCGACCTAGAGCATCCAGTGTGGACACTCTAGGTCGACTTTGTAAGTTCCCCTTTAAGTCGACATTAATTTTAAGTGTAGACACACTAAGTCGACTTAAAAGTGCAAGTGTAGACATAGCCAACGTGTCCAGTGTTTCCTTTAAGCGCCCTGAGATCTGTTTCTTCATCTAGGAGAATTATTACCTCTGAACAGCCCATGGCGTGAAGTAATGTCGATAGGACGTGCAGATGTGCCCACACGCTGCTACGGTTCAAGAAGGCCTCCGACCTTACCGCGCCCAGTTTGCGCACTCCTGTCTCTAAAGCTGTATCAAGCCAGCAGGCAGGGGGGAGAGAGCTGGGAAAGACTGCCAGAGCAGAGACTACACAGAACGGCAGAGCAGCTTAGGGGGGATGTGAAAGGAAAGTGACTCTTTGGTTCTTTCTCTCCCCGCTCCAATGAAAGATGTGAGGAGGTCAGAGCTCCAGTACCAAGGTCTCAGGTGCTGTAGAAGTCAAACAGGTGGATGCAGGAGAGGGAGGGAGACCCGCACAGTCTGTCCCAGCTGAACATAGATCTTTCCATGCTAGAGGAGCACCACAGCCCCATATCCTGTCCCTGACCGTAGCCAGCACCAGCTACTTCAGAGGAAGCCGTATCATATTTGGCTGTCATCTTAGGAGAGATCCTTTTTGGCTTGAGGGCCACAAATCTAATTTTTACAACCCTGAAGGGCCACCAGTCTATTTAATTAACTTTTAATTAATGAAGTTTAGATTAAGTTTCATTTATAATTAATTAAGTAATTAATTGATTAAATTTATATTCACTTTTAATTAAATAGACTGGTGACCCTTCAGGGTTGTAACAATTATATTTTTGGCCCTCGAGTCAAAAAGGTTTTTAAAAAGTTTTTTAAAAGTTTGGGTTTGGTTTGGTTTTTTTTAAAGGGCAGGTGCCCATGAACACCTGCAACCTCCCCCTACTCCAGGCCCGGCCCAGATGAGCCCCCAAGGAACCAGGCCGGGCTCTCTCCCCCGGCACGGATGTTGCGGGTTGGACACAAGCCCGGCCCTGGGCGGATGTGATCCTCCACCGCTCTGCACCTCTGGGTGTATGGGGGCAGCGCCGGACCCTGCTCAGCCCAAACCAGCCCCCGTGCAGCACTCACCGCATGCCTTCTCCTGATGGGTCATAGAATCATAGAATAATAGGGTTGCAAGGGACCTCACGAGGTCATCTAGTCCAACCCCCTGCTAAAAAGCAGGACCACTCCCCCTAAATTATCCCAGCCAGGGTTTTGTCTAACCGAGCCTTAAAAATCTCCAAAGATGAAGATTCTACCACCTCCCTAGATAGCCCATTCCAATGCTTCACCACCCTCCT
>ML686114.1:296246-317305 GCA_007922175.1 Pelusios castaneus
CCTGGCTCTCTCCAGCGGGCTCTGGTCCTGGCTCCTCCTGGCTGGCCAGCGAGACGGGTCTGAGCACAGGTCAGTGGGTTCCAGTGGCTGTCCATGGAGAGGAAGGCAGCTGTAATATCCTTCTATTTAAGTCTGGTGCAACTGTTGGGCTCTTTTAGCTTTGTGAAAACCCCAGTTCCAGCACTCAGACTACCAATGGGTTAAAACGAAGCCTCCTGGGGGACTGGCTGTTTAGGGGTGGGGCAGTCAAGGGAGGGCAGTAGTGACCCACAGGAAAAAGCAGAGGCTCCCTCATCTCACTTTGTTTTCTAGAGAAGTTTCGTCTTTGCTTTTCAGTTTTGTGACTCCTCTCAGAGTAAGGAGTGCTCAGAGAGCAGGCACGAGGTGGCTAGTCCTTTTGGAGAGCCAGGGGTTTGGAATTTCCCTTTTGGCTCCCCTCTTTCTGCTTTGGCAACGGGGCTCGTACCGGGTTTGCTCTGACCCCTCCAATCAGGGTTGGCTTTCCTGCAGGTGTTGCTGCTAGGCCAGCTTCCTCTTTCACTCAACAAGAGGAAATTAGATCAGCGGTTTTCACTGCTTTGGGAAAGCACAGCAAACTGGACTTTTATCTGGGCAAACACTCCCGACAGCAAGACTAGAGCCTGGAGAAACATTAACCATTTCTCATCCTCACTCTGTTGCCCAGACCCATCTCTCTGTTACCTGTTACCCAGATGTCCCTAGGTGCTGCACACATATTCCTTCTGTTACCCCGGTTTTTGGGACCAGCCTTATATTCCCTGTTACCCTGAAGCCCCACTGAATTGTTTGTCATGGGATGTGAGAGGGGTTTACTCACTACTGGCGGCTCCATCTGGGATTATCTCTGCCTGCTCTGATGTCCCCTTCCTCAGTTACTTGCATCACTACCCTCCTGCTCTCTTGGACAGCAGTTCTCAACCACTGTCGGGACATGTTTCTGTGGCACCACACAATGGTAAGTGTGTCACAGACAGTCATCACGGGAGCTGGATTGGGCCTGCTGTGTCCTGTAGGGCTGCACACCCCACCAAGTATTTCACGACCAGAAAACGGTTGAGAATGACTGCTCAAGGAGTCAGTGCTTCCTCTCTGTGGTCTCAGGTGTCCTGATTTTATAGGGACAGCCCTGATATTCGGGATTTGTCTTGTACAGGTGGGCACTGGTAGGCCCACATGGTTGGACATGGTAGAGGGGCTGGACTGGGAGTGGAGCAGCTGCTGACACCAGGGGGAGAGAGGTGGGGCAGAACTGGGAGGGGGGAGCGGCTGCTGTGCTGTGATCAGATGATGGTGAGACTTGGGAGAGGAGCGGGTTGGGTCCACGAGTGGGGAGACGTGTCCATGAGCCCTCCATTGCACCGGTCCCTCTACCATTTGTCAGAGCTGCCTGAGAGCCAGTCCGGCCCTGGCTGTCCCTGCCGCCCCACACTGGAACTCAGTCGGGTATCATGAGGCATACTTGATGGGCACCCCATCCTGAAAGAAACCTTTCCTGCTCTGCCTCTTCTGGCATGAAACAACAGAGCAGGACACACCAACTCAACCCAGATCCTGCCAGAATGGGTGCAAAACCTGCAGACATAGCGCTCTGCCCCACTCTCACGCCTGTCAGGATCAATGGGTCCGACATGTACCTATCACAACACGGGGTGCACCTCACCCAGCTCGTCTCCCTAACATCCTGGCGTGGCGCAGTTGCAGCAATACGGCAGGAAACAATTCGGCTGCGTCTACACTACAGAGTTCTACCAGCAAAAGTTTTACCGGCAGGCGCCAGCGCTATAGCGGTGGGTAGTGTCCACACAGCCACACTTCTGTGTGCGGAGTATGTTCTCACTACCACCACTTCCAGCCCCCAAAGTGGCAGCTGGGGGGGAGGGGGGCTTAAGCCCCTGGGGACAGGGGAGCCCCAGTGGTGGGGGGCTGAAGCTGCCGGGGCTCCCCAGACCCCGGTCCTATAAGGGAAGAGCAGAGTGGCCCTTATCAGCATTGTGGAACATTTCCAGAGGCTACTGACCACAGAAGAAAAATGAGTCAGCGTTCGCACACACTCTTTTGGGCAAACGGCGTTCTGACTCTCGCACAGGTGGTACTGCTGTGTCAAAAGAGGAGCATTCAGGTGAGTGCAGCGGGCTTGTTTTGACGCAAAAAGACGACTTTTGGCGCAAAAACTCGTGAGTGTGTACAAGGCTTAGTCTACTTCATCTCCCTTATGTGCAGCCTGTTAGCTTCGTTAGCCCCTTTGGGACCCACATAACCCTTCCAGGAGCGGTGTGGGGTGAACAGCCCAACACAGGGTATCTCAGCATCTATCTGACTGGCACATGCACAGTTCTCTTTCTTATCATCATGGTCATGGGCCGTGCAGAGGCTGCCACCGGACTCCAACTGGAGACCTTCCGTCTCTCTGATGTTCCCATTATCTTTCCTGGGACCAGTCAGGGGACAGGATCAGGGTGGGGGACAGGAACCGCTTTCCCAGCCTGTCCTTTTCTAGAGTCAGGTTCCAGCGGGGTAGCCATCTTAGTCTATTTCAGCACAATAAACAAGGAGTCCTAGGACCCTTCTGTTAGCCTGTAAAAGTGCCCCAGGACTCCTTGTTTGTTTTTCTCCTGGGTGTTCCTCTGCCCTCTGTTTTGTTTCGTTTTTTTTAAATCAGGGCTGGCTGCACCGAGACACTATCTTTGCTGGCTCAGTCTGCTACCAGCTTCTGCTGTTCTGCATAACCTAGAACCCTCTCGTATCGCCGCGTTTTCAAACATCTCACAAATTATCTGCAGAGAGAGTGAAAGGCAGCAACCATCCCATGCGCGAAGGACTCCTCCCATTCACCCCATGAGCCCTGTGGGCAGCCTGAGAGGCAAACAAGGTATAAAACAATCCCAACAAATTTCCTGAGCTCACAGTGAAGTGCAGAGAAGAGAGCTGTCCTCTTCCTCTCCCCAGACCCCCCTCCTCAGCTCCGTAGGGTTCCTGGGAGACGGGAGTAACTCCCTGCAGCATGACAGCCTTCCTCAAAGGTTACACTCTCTCTGCGGGCTTCGATCCTTTGGCCCCATTGCCGCCAGGGATCGTACCTCTAAGCTGACTACCCCTATCCTTGGGCCCCTCGCTCTGCACCTGTGGGACCTCCATACCCAGAGGGTACAAACAATGCAACACTGAGCTCTAGACCATAGTGACTCTCAGCCAGCAGAAAACAGGAGGGTTTATTGAATGTCTGAACATGGCACAAGAAAGTCTCAGAGCGTTAAACACTGTCCATCTGGGTCTCTGCCCCATCCAGTCAACCCTCCTAAATCACCTTCACCAACAGCCTCTCCTTTCTCTTTGGTCCTGGGCTCCCTCTCTTCCATCCTTTGGTCCCCCACTAGCTGAAACCAGCTGCTCAGGTCACTGGAGTCCTCTCCCCTCAGCCCTTTCTCCTCCCGCTGGCCAGAACCAGCTGATTTCCAAGGTGGGGCGAGCCTCTCGGCCAGCACTTGCCGAGGTACCCAATCTCTAGGGCCTTAGGCCATCATCCAGGGTCCTGGCTGCTAGGCAAAGTCCCTCCACCTTGTTGAACGTGCCACAGCCGGGGAAACTCTCTCTCGCTCTCGTGCACACACAGACGCTGAAAGGCGGCAGGCAGGTGTTTTCCAGGCCAGAGTTGCCCCTTCTAGAGGTGCAGCTACATGCCACTATGGCAGCTTCTCTGAGCCAAACTGGATTGTTTGAGGTTTGCCCATCCCCACATTTGCTGGGCAGTGCTGGCCAGAGGGAGCAGGTTCCCTAAGCACTGGGGGGAGTTTGGTTCACGAGGCCATAATCACTGACGTATATGGCTTGGGTATTAGCCGACTTCCCTCCATGCGAGTGGTCAGAACAGCAGAGCATGGGTGGCTTACATGCCTGGATCTGAGAGCCTGGGAGCTGGGGAGGGAGCAGTCTCTGACCGGGAACGCACTCGCTGGCGGGGCCTGCTCAAGGGTGGGTTTGCTGATTTTCCAGGCCCCTCTAGTCGCTGTGGCCCAAGGAGACTCTTAGCGCAGGCAGGGGCAGGATAGTTCCTGGGCTCGGGGTGAGCTGCTTTTTGCCTGTGTCTTAGTTTAAGTTCTGTGGCCCAGGGTCAGCACAGCTCCTCACTGCAGTGAATCATGAGGTCTCAACAGCTGAGGATTGGTTATTTCCCCACAGATGAGCGGAGATTGACAGAGCTGTCAGCTGCCACTGTAGGCTCGGTCCCTGCCACTTTTCCTCCCCTCTCTAAGTCACAAGGACACTGTGTCCTGGGAGACTCAAGGACAAAGCTCACCGCTTCTCACCCTGTGAGCACTCATGCTGGCTCTGCTTCTTCAGTGGTTTCTGGGAAGCTGGGAGAGCAGGAGGGGTTGGGAAACAGTACAGGAAAAACAAGGGAGTGTGCCCTGCAGATACTTGAATGTCTAGGAGCCGAGCCAGATGGAGGTGCTCTGCAAAGGAGGGGTGCGTTGGCGTCTCAGGCCTGACCCAGGGTAAAATGTCAATGATACCCTTGTTCACTGTTATAAAGAGTTCAGGATGGTCTGTGACTGCAGGTCAAAGGATGATTGGCAATTGCCATTCTAACAGTCACCTTTAAAACCAGGGAAGCTTTTATTAGAGACAGAAAAAGAGAAAAGACAAAGCCGTTGAAATGTAAAGTGTTAATAAGCCTTTTAGCCCCTTTGCTTTTAGCTATAGAGAGCTTTTAGAAGGGAAGCCTAGCTTGAGAGTCTTTTAGACAACGTTCAAGTGGGTTTTAACTGTCCTCTGGGGAGGAGAATAGAAAAGATTAGTTCATGGGTTGTAGCTGTTGCTGGAGCTCCATCCTTTCCCTATAAAACACAAGAAGAAGCTGAGGGGAGAGAAGACACAGAATGCAGCATCGCCTTCTGGTCCAAACTTTCACTTGCAGCCCGAGTGCCGGAGAAACACAGGCCCAGCATGCGCCTGATCAGTATGAGCTGGCCCAGCTTGGCCCAGGGCTGGTGGGATGTTTAAGAGAGATCTTGTAGCCAAGGCCGTCCCATGGGGGGAGCGGGGCCCAGGGCCAATTGGCCGAAGTGGGGCCCCGTCCCCATGCTGGAGGGGAGCGTGGCGGGCCGACCGGCCCACTCCGTCCCCCCCAGGGAGCCGGCCCTGGGCCAGGAGGCAGAGGCTGCCGGCGTGGGGAGCCAGCCCAGGCCCCGGTGGCCGCCTGTTGCGGGTGGGTGTGGGGAGCCGGCTCCAGCCCCAGAGGCTGAGGCTGCCTACGGCTGGGAGCCGGGCCTGGGCCGGGAGGCCGAGGCCGCCTGCGGGGCGGGGAGGGCCGGCCCAGGGGCCGGGCATAGCCCTCCTGGCCCGCCCCGCTGCATTCAGCTTGCTGCCGAAGGCAGCGGGGTGGCTGTGAGAGGAGGGGCTGTGGTGCGCGTGGGCCCTGCACTGCCCTGCTGGAAGTGGGACAGTGCGGGGCCCACGTAACCACGGGGCCCGGGGCAATCGCCCTGTTCACCCCCCCCCCCCAGGGATGGCCCTGCTTGTAGCTGCCTTTCTGGTCAAGGGCTCGCAGCACGGCTGCAAAAGATGGAGCTGTCTTGGCAGCTGAGCCAGACTCTTATTAAAGAGAAGCAAAAAGAGAGAGAAAGGAGAAAAAGTGGGGAAGGAAAATGACACGCTGGGGCTCAAGGCTCATGTCCCAGGCTCTATTCAGGATTTAGTAGGAGCCAATGAAGGTGGCAGTCATCTGGTCCCCTCTGTCTGCCAGTGTGGCCAGGCTCTCTCCGGGGCAGCGCAATGAAAGGCGAGCAGTCTCATGGGAAATCCTAGGGTCCAGGATGGCAAGGCATGCTCCTTCCCATCTACACATCCCCACTGCTGCCAGATAAGCAGCCTCGTCCTCTTCAAAGTAACCAATAAAATAGTTTGATGATTTCATCTGCAAACAATCCCTCCCCCAGCTGGACCCTGCAGATCTCTTATCACATTTCCTTCAGTCAAACACTTTGTACCAGTCTATTTGTCTCCTGATCTTGCTGACTTTCAGAAACAGTTTGATGGAATAGGGTAGTTGGGCTTCTGTTACCAGGAGAAAACATTGTGTCCTTTCCTTGCTGCTTTGTAATGAATAAAAAAGGCCTGAAAGGTCAAGGATTTTTCCTCCTTATTTTGTACGTTAGACACCCTAGCCTGTCTACCTCCTTTTCCTTGGGGACGCCACAGATGACTGAAGAACGAGGTCTGGTATACCAGTATAGGGGTACAGTGGCAGTGAAGATGGAGAAAGGGAGGAGGGGATTGTTCATTTTAAACTGTGCTTATTGTATTTGCTTTTGCTAATGCCCTGCCTGGGGGCCCAGAAATCAGGTTTTTGCAATGAGCATCAACAAGGCACAGGGAAAAACACTACACAGAGTGTGTGTTTTCTTGCAAGATGAAGTTTTCACACACGGTCAGTTATATGTGGCAGCTTCTCGAGTTGGAAATCCAGATAATATTTGCTTTGCATTGCTGCCTCATTTGGGCCATAAGACCAGGAATGTTGTATACACAGAGGTTCTGTAATACATATGTTCTATAATGAGAAAAATAGAACCATGGGTGTGGAATCTCCGTCACTGGAAGTTTTCAAGAGCCGGTCAGACAAACACCTGTCAGGGATGGGTTAAGAGGGTACTTGGTCCTGCCATGAGTGCAGGGGACTGGACTCGATGACCTCTCATGGTCCCTTCCAGTTCTAGGATTATTAAAAATGTCCCAGTCTGTAGCACTTTACAAAATTCTGTACCTTGCAAGCGGAGCTGCAACAAATGGGTCACAGAATCAGAGAAACTGGAAGGGACCAGGAAAGGTCATTGAGTCCCATCCCCTGCACTCACGGCAGGACCAAGGACCCCTTAAACCATCCCTGACAGGTGTTTGTCTGACCTGCTCTGAAAACCTCCAATGATGGAGACTCCACAACCTGCCTCAGCAACTTATTCCCGTGGTTAATCACCCTGACAGTTAGGAATTTTTTTCTTCTAGTTGTATTTGTTTTTGCTAATGCCTGTTTCATTCAAAAGCCCAGCAAACATGTCCCAAACTCACCCTGTACAGTCACCTTTTAGGATACTTATTAATTGATGGCAGCAATAACTAAGAGTCCATGACACACTGCAGCGAGTAAGAGACCCATGACCACGGTGTTGGCTGCTGTACAAACAAGACAACAAGATGGCCCTTGCCTGGAAGAGCTTAACTGAAAACATCCTGCTGAAGATTTCAAAAGGATCCTGTTTTTATACAACATTATCACATTTCTAACAGAACTTGCCTTGGCCAAATCTTAGACTTAGACGTACTAGGTTAAATTCATCGGGGTGACTGAAGTGTGGACGCTGCTCAAATATGTTTAATATTGCTCTGCTTCAACCCATAGGATCTACAGGTTCCACCCTGCATTTTATTTTGCTCTCCACCCCAAAAATGAAAGTCAAAGTCAGCTTGGAATTTGGGTGCATGTAAGAGAGAGAGAGTGTGTACCTTGTCTGCTCTTCCAAACAAAGGCTCTACATTCATATTAACATCTTCCCTCACATGTCCCAAAGGTACAGATTTCACAGGTGACATGGCTCAAACTCCAGCACCTGGTGAAGCATGTTTGTCAGAAATGTGGGTTACCACCTTTGCGCTTGGAATACAGGTCAACTCTCTCTTCTGGCAGTTTTCAGGCCCCCTATATACTTTAGGGATTTAGATGTACTAGACAGTCTTAGCAATTTGTACGTGTCTTATTGGCCTGATAGGTAATATTTCAGGCTGTTTTATAAAATCCTAGAAATGCATTTGTAATAAAATATCCTACAAGTTGCCGTCAGGATGGTACATGCACTTCTGTAAACTAAATGAGACCCCGTGTCTGCTGTTAAAGCTTTTAACTACATTTCTTTCTATGTCTTTCTTGCATCTTACCGAGCAAAGATCAGGATGCAGGATACATGTAAAAGATGTGGGGACTGTTCTCTGTTCTCAGGTAATTCTGTAAGTAGATGTATTGTCTCTTCAAATCTGTGGGATGAATCCAGCCTGAAGGAGGGGGAGGAAGGTTCTTAGATCTGCTACAACAAAGCAGAGAGCAGGGCCAACCTTGGGGGCGAGTGGGGGCGAGTGGGGCGATTGCCCCGAGACCTGTGGTTTCATGGGCCCCGCACTGCCCTGCAATTGCTGACTGCAGCCCGCTCCCCGGCATTGCTGCCTTCGGTTTCCCGCCAAAGGCAGGGGGCAGGGTGGGAGGGCAGAGCCCGGTCTCGGGGCTGGCCTGCCCAACCCCCAGGGTGGAGCCGCAGGCCCAGGGGCAGAGCGGGAGAGCTGAGCCCAACCCACCCTGCCTCTGATCGTGGCTGGCTCCAGCCAGCATCGGCCTCGGGTCCCATGCCACACCAGGGGCCGGCTCCCGCTGGCGGGCAGCCTTGGGTTCCTGGCTGGGGCTGGGGCCGACTCCTGCTGGCGAGCTTCTGGGTCCTATTGCTAGAAAAGTTCCAATTCTATGTATGCTGGGTGGCCCAGCCAGTGGTTAAAGTATAATTTGACGGGCCCCGGAACCCTCCTTATCTCCGGGCCCCCTTCCGTATTGTCTGGGCCCCCTCCATGCATGTGTGGGCCACAGCCCAGGTAGGCATTTGTAACCACTTCTCAGTACTACAAGCATCGGTTATCGCTCCATAAAAATATTTATAATTTTATACGGTGTTTATATCTATAGCAATTATTGTCACAAACTAGCAAACACTGCATAACAATAAGTATTGTGATTAACAACTGTGGGCCGTAGGACTTGTAAGCACCCAGGGCAGGGCAGAACATGCGTTCCTCCGGATTTTTCTATTTTTAGGGGCCCCGGAACTCTGGCTCCTCATATTTGTGGGCCCCGGAACTGCGTTTTGGTGCGTTCCCCCTTAGTTTAACCCCTGGGCCCAGCATATGTAGAAATGGAAAGTCATGGGGAAAGTTACAGGAAGTCAGGAAAGTAGTGGGAGGTCACTGGAAATCCCGGCATCCATGACTTCCATGATTTATTCTGAGCCCTACATGTGCTAGTGAAGTTTCTTGTTCAGTATCAGAAGAAGGTGACTCTGCTCGGTTGAGAAATAGCTTTCCACATTCCTCAAACTTCCCTAGTTTATCTGAAAAAGAGAAAGATTGGGAGCACAGCAAAAAGGCAGGATCCAAGCACAGTTGTGGCTCAGGGTCCCAGGTCTTCCGCTGTAGTAAACTAGAATGCCGCCTCTTGTCTAATAGAGAGGAATGGCTCATGGAGATTCCAGCTCCCAGTAGGCCACGGCCTTGCTTTCTCACACCAAGGAGGACTCGGATCAAAAGCAGTATGCCATCCCAGAACCACTAGTTTCCAAGGGTGCATCTACACTGGCATGTTAGGTCGACTTAAGGAGGCTTAAGTTGACCTAAACAAAGCTGCGTCCACACTGGGCTTTTCTTAAGTCAACGTAAGCATTTCCTTAAGTCGACTTAATAACACCTCGGTTTAGGTGGACTTAAGCCTTAAATTGACTTAAGCCAGTGTGGACGGGGATTAGTGCCTAAGTCAACTTAACAAAGTCGACTTAACTTTTCTAGTGTAGACGTAGCCAAGGGCCACACAACCTTGTTAAAGATGAGGGTGACTGCATTATAGGACTTCATGGCTGCACTTTGGCTCCCACAGATCTTTGGCTTTCTGATGTGATATCTAAACCATGCTCTTTTATGCCAGAGCAACACATCAGCATGTGGGGAAATAAGAGTTTAACCTACCCCAGGATTTCTCTCTTATTGAGCTACAGTGAGAATCGAAAACACTGCCTAGCTAATGGCTAGCCGTGCTGGCTAACAACCAACCATCTCTTAGAAAGGGACACACGTTGCTTAGGCCTGAGAGGCTAAAGCCAAAGTTTCCAGGCATAGGTGCTAGAGTCAGGGGTCTCAATCAGTGGTTTGGCACCTACAAGACCAAACTCTCCATGGCACTGAGCACCCACAGCCCCCATAGATAGTCGTAAGTTTTGAACACTCGTGTTTCCCAGTGAATGCCAAATGGGCGCTGTTAGAAGCAAAGAAGGATCAGGCCCACTCAGGAGCGGAATGGGTAGCTGGTGTCTTTAATCAGGGTACTTGTTCCCCTGATACATCCAACCTAGCGGGAAGTAGCCACACCCTGCCTGGACCCATCTAAGTAAGCCCAGAATCCAGGGTTCACAAGGCACATCGACCTGTCTAACCTGCTAATACAATATACACAATGCAACAGGTGCATGTACAATACACCAGCTCACATCACGCCTAATCCCTACCTGCTTTCACTGTCCTGAACATGCAGGTCCATGATTAGATTCTACAGTGTACAATTAACCCGCCCTTGTCCATGAGTTATTTGGTCACCAAATACAGATCTGACCAATGAGGAGTTAAAGGCTCCTTTGGCCTTTCTGAAACCTTGCCTACGTCAACCTGTTTACCAGGGCAAGGCCTTCTCCTATTAATGGCTTTCTGGTGGAGCCATTACGGTAAACTGCCCTCACTCAACAGTGAACTCTTGTCACTTCACTTTCCTTTGCGTGTTATATCTCGGTGCTTCCCCGCAAAGCTGTTTACACCTTAGTGACTCAGCTTGCAATAACAAATTTGATTTCTAAACTCAGTGGCCAGCTACTCAGTTAATATCACTTCCTTACAGGGGCCCCACGGATTCTGAACCTCTGCAAATCTGGACCCTTATTTCGGTGCCTCAAAATGTGCCTCTGTTTTATGTAGCCATTGTACCTGAGTGCTTCACAATCATTCACATATTTACCCTCCATAACTCCATAAGGTAGGAAGTGCTACTGTCTCCATTGTTCAGATGGGCAATTGAAGCAGAGAGAGTGTATGGTGGAGCTGGGAATTCAACCTGGGTTTCCTGAGTGTCAGATTAATGGCCTAACCATCATCCTTTCTCCCAAACGCCACAAATTGAGCAGTGATTGGTCTGGGAACTATCCAGATGGGAGACCTAGAAGAAAAAAACCCCAAACTATCTGCTATAGGTTACTGAGAGTGATCTGGATCATTTGGTAAAGTGCAAGCAAACAATAGGCATTTTAATACCGCTAACCAGAAATGCATACGCAGAAATGAAGAATGTAGGCTATCTCTTCAGGATGGAGGACTCTCTCCTGGGAGACAGAGACTCAGAAGAAATGAGCACATGGTGAATAGGCAGCTGCACATGAAATCCTAGCTCGATGCTGTGGCCGAAGTAGCTAATGTGATCCTTCCCCAATAAACAGGGAATCTCTAGTAGAAGTGGAGGCTTTATTTTACTCTCTGCATCTGGCGCTGAGATGACCGCTCTCAAATACTGTGTCCGGTTCTGGTGTCCACAAATCTAAGAGTGATATTGGCAAACTAGAGAAGTTCAATGAAGAGCCATGGGCGTGATAAAAGGATTGGAAAATGTGCTCTATAACAATACATTCAAGGAGCTCCATCTATTTCCCTTAACAAAGAGAAGGCAAAGGGGAGAATTGATCAGTTTATACGTATTGACACTGTCTTTACGGACTAATGGTAGAAGTCCAGTTACCGGGGTAACCGAATTAAGCCTTCCTGCCAGGAGGGTGGAAAGATCAGCTGCTTCTCTCTGGAGAAGCTGCAGCGAGAGTGAGTGCTGACTGCCCAGGGCCCAGCTCTCTGGAGAGAGAGATCTTCTTGGAACCCATAGGAGGAGAAGCACTACTTGATTCAGTACTAAGTGGAGCACAGGATCCGGTCCACAAGGTGAATGTAGCTGAACTGCTTGGTACTAGTGCCTATAACACAGTAAAATTAACACCTCTGTGAGAGAACACCACAACAGCATTTACTCTCAGAAAGGGGAACTACACAAAAATGAGAAAATTAGTTAAAGAGATATTAAAAAATGTCCAGTGCCGAAAGTGAAAACCCTGAAAGCTGCAGGGAAACTTTTTAAAGACACCACACAGAGGCTCAATATAAATGTATATCCCAAATTAAAACCATAGTAAGAGTGCCACAATGGCTAAACAACAAAGCAAACGAAGCAATAAGAGGCAAAAAGGCATCCTTTAAAAAGAATACGCAGTAAGACGCAAAAAAGCAAGCAATAAGAGACAGCCATTTCCAGCCTCTGGTAAACAGCACTCTCTCCCACAAAAACACATGCAATAAATAAATGTGTTAGTCTTTAAAAGTGCCCCAGGACTCCTTCTTTGTTAAAATGATTAGGAGTAAGGAAAACCTTCCACATGAGGAGAGATTAACAGGACTGGGACTTTTTGGTTTGGAAAAGAGATGACCAAAGGGGGATATGATAGAGGTCTATAAAATCATCACTGTGGTGGAGAAAGTCAATAAGGAAGAGTTATTTACTCCTTCTCTTAACACAAGAACTAGGGGTTAACAAATGAGATTTATAGGCAGCAAGTTTAAAATGAACAAAAGGAGGTATTTCTTCACACAACACACAAGCAACCTGTGGAACTCTGTGCCAGAAGATGTGAAGGCCAAAACTACAATGGGATTCAAAAAAACGCTAGATAAATTCATAGAGGATAGGTCTATCAATGGCTATTAGCCAGGAGAGGCAGGGGTTGCTGCTTGTCAGATGCTGGGAAAGGCTGAAGGGGTGGATCATTGGAGGATTACCTGTTCTATTCATTCCCTCTGAAGTGCCTAGTATTGGCTACTGTTGGAAGACAGGATACTGAAGTAGATGGACCATTCATTTGACCCAGTATAGCCATTCTTTTGTGGACACCTGGGTTTGAAGTAATAGGTAGCTAGTTCATGTTGACTATGAACCAGGGACCATTTAATTTGCACTTAGAGCATCTACTTGGGAGAATTACAGAGTAACACTTTGGTGTGTGTTGTAATTTGCATCCTTGTAGTCTGAACTGTGGGGCTATGTAGAAAAGTCCCATATTGCTTCAATAGAAGAGCAGACTTCCTGCAGGAATAGAAGTTTGAATCATTGATTGGCTGACCTGGCAGCTAAACAGCAGGCAATATTTTGGCACACCAGGACCTCAGACAAATTTGAACAGATCTGGTCTAATTTTTAAAAATTTTTTGGATTAATTCCTAGTAGATGGAAACTGAGATGTAGCTCTCCTTTCCCCTCCCTGCCTTCCCATTTTTTGTTCTTTTGTCTTTGTTTTTCATTCTCCTGATTTCCCCTGTGACATTCCCCTCCCCGAATCTGGTCCGGTGTACCGCTGTGACCTCCTGATCTCCACGCCTTTGCCCTGCAATGCCAGGTGACCACTCACTCCTGAGTCAGTCCACACCAGCCTCCTGTGTGTAATCGGTCCCAGGCAGTGGGTGTGTGCTCTCTGGCCACTCAGGGGACAGACCCCAGTGAGCACCTATAGCCCCCAGACACTACACCAGGAACTTCTGTCCTACAGGGATCAGGACCCTTCCACAATTACTGTAGACTCAGACACTTGTTTACCCATTTATCAAAGAAAGGGGAATGCCTAGTCTCTCTTATTTACACCTTCTAAAGTTCACACAGCTTTAGATGAAACAAACACTAGCTTATTGATTAGAATATGATTTCAAGATTACTTACAAGATATGGCTTATTCTCCTCATTCTTACCCACAGGACTGGCTGCTGATGGTGTTCAGCCAGCCTTGGGCCTCCTGGCCACATGGATAAGTTTAGTCTCTTGGAGTTGTTTTCAGGAAGGTGTTTCTCTGGCAAAAAGCCCCCAACTATTCAAAATGTCTGTATTTGTTTTCAGTTCCCCCTCAGCCTCTCCTCTTCTTGGGCCGAGGTGATTTCCTTTGTTCCATCTGAGCCAGGAACTCAATTTGCATTGTCTTTGTCATGTACCTCTCCAGCCTCTATGCTGAGAGATAGCCCTAATGGTCCGAGCCGTGCAACATGCTTCACATCCGTACACATACATGACGCTGCAGGAAACATGATACCATAACAATAAGGTAGAGCATTCAAAAGGGAACCTTGCATGGCATTATTGGCATCAAACCATACAATTACATTGCAAAAGTGAGTAGCAAAGTTTCATAGATACTAACATAAGGGTTCATGAATGCACATCCTATGATACCCTCTTCCCCGCACCAAGAACACATTGTTAAGAAGAACTGACTGAAGTACTGATACATATGGTGCCCTCTGCATGGACAAAATGAGTCAGCGCAACACTATTCCATTTATATGCAAACTGCATGGAATTGACTTTAGCTACCGTAATCCCAATCACAGCTGTTATTGTCCATGGAGGGAACTGAAACTCCCATGTGACAATGGTTGGGCTACATTACTGTGATGATTCAAACTGCCAAACCAAGACGCACTGTACTTTTAAAATCCAATGTAGTATCATTTTGCCATTGATCTGTATGAAACACTCAGAAACTTAACTCATGGTGGGATTGCCTTGTGCTACAAACGCATCAATGACAATCCTTGTCTCAAAGCATTCACTGTTTAAATTACGACACAAGTGGCTTTTCCCAAACAAGCAGAAGGAAGAGGTTAGGTGGGAGGATCATGCAGCTAGGCAGATGAGCTGCACAATTTGCAGGGTTTCCCCTTCTAATAAAACAAGAAAGGAAGAATGGGAAGGGGGTCAAGCCTTGGTCTATGTTAGTACAATGGAAATAATGAGTGATGTAAATATATTGATCTAATCCCTTGTGTTGACATTGTGTGTCCCACTGACAAAGCTGCCACCTCTCGGGGAGATAGAGTACCTCTTGGCATAGGTAGCAGCCACACAGCTCTGTAAATGTGGACATGCTCTGAGAATCCTGCCCGGAGCTGCACTGTGCTCCTGGAGCAAACACTGAGTTGGTATAAATCACCATAGCTTCATTGGCTTCAAAGGAGCTAGACTGATTTGCACAGCCTGTGGATCTGGCTCCTGTCTCTAAGATACATAGGAGCCAGATCATAAAAGGCTTTTTAGAACAATACCTTGCATTTCACTTGGAAATTGATTGGAAGTGTAGCGCTGTATATGATGCACAGATGGAACATGCTCTGATGACATGCATCTGAAAAGAAGGGGTCAGTGTGGTGGGAATTCAGTGTTCACAACGGTACAGCCTTCACTACCACCTACTGCTACTCTTATAATGTAACAAATCAGTACCAGACCAGTCATGTTCTTTGTGAAAGCGATGTATGCATGGATTATAGCGTGGGGGCACAGACATGCTCCCTTGCCATAGGCACAAAGCCTCCTGTACTACACACTCTGAATGCACACAGTTCAAGTACCCTGTCCTTTTAGATGCACCAGAAAACATCATTAGCTCGTCTCCCACCTTGTTTACTGGAATATTTCAATTCTTCCCTCTCAGCATCTCTGAGTTTAGTCATTATTGACACATTTTCATGGTAGACCTATTTCTATGCAGCAAACAGAGGAGACAGGGTGGAATATAGGACAGAAATTAACCCAACCCTTCCCTTTCCTTCCATGTCTTGTCATTTTGTGGGGTTTTTTTGAGTATCCCATGATAAGGCCCATTCTCTACATGGAACAAACAGAAAATATTTGGCTCATCACAGAGAACTTATCTGCAATTTACTAGTTTACAACTGAATTTTTATACATGAAAACATTTATTCATAAATTCATAGAGGGGATGGTATTATGGGACAGACTAATTTGGTATTTGACTCATCTTTGACTCCTGGTGGTAGATAGGCTGACGGGATGATTGATGGGGTAGGTTGAGTTATTACAGAGAATTCTTTATTGGGTGTCTGACTGACGAGTCTTGCCCACATGCTCACGGTTTAACTGATCACCATATTGTAGTCAGGAAGGAATTTCCCTGCAGGGCAGATTGACAAAGGCTCTGGGGGGGTTTTCACCTTCCTCTGTAGCATGAGACATGACTCAATTGCTAATGGATTCTCTGTACCTTAAAGTCTTTAAATCATGATTGGAGGACTTTAATAACTCAGTCACAGGTTAGAGGAGTGGGTGGGTGATGTTCTGTGTCCTGCATTGTGCAGGAGGTCATACTGACATCTGACCTTGGAGTCTATGAGTCTGGTCATCCTTCAATACTGTGTTCCAAACCAGAAATGAATTCTGCCAAGGCGTGGTTATTAATATCTTGGGGTGTTAATCCACTGCTCTGATACCACGGAGACAAATACAGCACAAATGGCTAGAATGACAGTGGGGGTAGTCTGCCCTTTAAGGAAGTATTACCTACTGGTCAGTCCATCTCCTCACCTGGCAAGGCTCTAAGAATTGGGAGGTCAGATTATAGATACAAAGACCTGGGAGATATGGGTAGAAATAAAAAACAGTCCCAAGAGTAGCTAGGGTTGGGAGAAAAGCCTGTTTCTTTAAAGGCCTAGGGCCAGAATCTTGTAGAGAGGGTGGACATTTTCCAACTAATTGAGATGAGCTGGGAGAAGGGGACCAGCAAAAATCCTGACCCCCAAAGCCTCCTCACAGCTGGGGAGATGCAAACAGACAGTGAAGGGCATAAGAAGGCTTCTGCAGGGCCCTGACTGAACAGGGAACAAACACCAGCAGAAGGCTGCAACCCTAATGATTAGAGTCTAATCTGAGGACTAAGTAGGGTCAGCTGCAGAAAACTAATTGCAATTTAGCTTCAAGAGCAGGGTTGGGGCTCCTGCCATAAGGAGATATAAACTTTAGAGTTCCCAGAAGGGATTTGTAACAGAATTCAGACAGCAGGTTTCAGAGGAGTGCTGAAAGCCAGAGCACTTTTTTTATGCAGTTTTGTAATAAACAAGCTCTAAGGAGGGTATTATTGAGTCAAGTATCAAAAATGCCTGATGTGAATCATTGGCTTCCTGAGAAGAGACTGAGGCAGGAAGTAAATGTAATGCCACAATAGCTCAGCCAGGCAGGAATACCCTATGTCTGACAGATATGAAAATATAGGCAGGATGTCATAGATGACTCTTTCAACAGATTCTCCTGAACCCTTCTCTCAGGGGCAAAAAGTCATGGGGACAACACAACCACCTCAGCTAATCCCACCCACTTTCAGTGGGGCAGTATTGGAGCCAGGGCTACTGTTTATCCAGATTCATGTAACTGACTAGCAGCATTTCAGCAAAAGTAGTGCCTGCTGTTCTTTGCCCACCACTTAGCTTCATTAAGGAAGTAAAAGCAATTTTTAAAAAGTATAACTTGCAAAGCACCTGGTGTGAACTCCCCAGAAGGACCTTTACACTCAGTAGGTTAGAGAATATCCGATTGTCTCCAGAAGTTAAAATATCCTGCCTTATTTCTCTATCTTAACTGTGTATTCACCTGATTTTGCTTGTTTATAGATTATATTTTATCCTTTTTTGATGCTTTAGTTTGGCAACCAAACTGCAGCCATACCACTCGGCACTAGGTGGGTTCATCAGAACCCAAGAAGGCAGTGGAATTGGCCCGGTTAGTAATATATAGGTCATCTCCACAACACCCCTAGAATGTGGCAGAAGGCAGAATGGGTATCCTCTTTCCTCTGACTCAGGACCTCAGCAAAGTTCAAGATGGTGCTCTATTTGGGGGCCAGAAGGGCATCTCCACCTGCAATGTAAAACCTAGGTCTTGACCGTTTGTGGGTGTGAAGAGTGCTAAGGGATCATTCATAAAAGCAGGGCTGTTAAGTCTGTTTTCAGCCCAAATTCCATTGTGGGTAATTACCAGAACTGGGTTAAATCTGTTCATTTAAGATCACTTGGGTTTTATGAAGCTAAATCAGTAGATTCACTTCACACTCCTTGAAGGACATCCTGGAATTTAAACAACTCTCAGGCTTCTAAGAGACTTGGCGGTTCCCACAACTAAATTGGAAACCCTTAGCAGAGGCTGCAGTGGTCTTGCACCTGCTCGCTTTTGCAGCCACAAACAGGTCAGGATTTCATAGAATCATAGGGTTGGAATGAGGTCATCTAGTCCAATCCCCCTGCTAAAAGCAGGACCACTCCCACTAAATCATCCCAGCCAGGGTTTTGTCTAACTGGTCCTTAAATGTTTCCAAAGACGGAGATTCCACCATCTCCCTAGGTAACCCATTCCAGTGCTTCACAATCCTCCTAGTAAGAAAGCTTTTCCTAATATCCAACCTTGACCTCCCCAGCTGCAACTTGAAACCATTGCTCCTTGTTCTGTCCTCTTTTACCCTCGAGAACAGCCTAGCTCCCTCCTCTTTGGAGCACCCCTTCAAGTAGTTGAAGGTTGCTGTCAAATCCCCCCTCAGTCTTCTCTTCTGCAGACTAAACAGGCCTAGTTCCTTCAGTCTCTCCTCATAAGTCATGTGACCCAGCCCCCTAATCATTTTTGTTGCCCTCCGCTGGACTCTTTCTAATTTGTCCACATCCTTTCTGTAGTGGGGTGCCCAAAACTGGACACAGTATTCCAGATGCGGCCTGACCAGTGTCGACTAGAGGGGAATTATCACATCCCTCGATCTGCTGGCAATACTCCTACTGATGCAGCCCAATATGCCATTGGCTTTTTTTGGCAACAAGGGCACACTGTTGGCTCATATTCATCTTCCAATCTACTATAACCCCCAAGTCCTTTTCTACAGTGCTGCTACTTAGCTGATTGGTCCCCAGCAGTGCATGGGATTTTTCCGTCCTAAGTGCAGGACTTTGCACTTGTCTTTGTTGAACCTCATGAGGTTTCTTTTGGCCCAGTGCTCCAATTTGTCTAAGTCTCCCTGGATCCTGTCCCTGCCCTCCAGCGTATCTACCATTCCCCCCAGCTTGGTGTCATCTGCAAACTTACTGAGCATGCAATGATCCCATTATCCAGATCATAATTCATCAATGAAGATTATATAAATCAACTGGGGTTTGAATCATACAAATGTTTTGCTTAAGTTTTTTTTTTTATTTGCTTTGCCAGGAAGAGAAACTGCAGTGAAAAGCAAATAGAAAGAGACAGCAAAATAGAGTAAACATACAAGGCTTCATCCTGCTCTTATGGAAGTCAATAGGAGTTTTACTCCTGATTTAATTGAGGGCACGATGAAGCTCATCCTGTACTTTTACAGCTAAGGAGCCTTCTAGCTCTGTGGCTATTTTAACAATCTTCTCTCAAAGGACTGGAATATATAAAGAACCCTCATAATGGCAACATCATGAGGTGAAATTATCCTCCATGTATTAATGGGCCCCCTTGGGAGAGATCTTCACAATTAGATTGGAGAAATGATCATTATGCATATTATGAGTAACTGTCAACTGCTTAAATAATCTTACATTCATCTAGCATCTGGAAGGACCCCAAAGCTGTCTGTGTTTGTTAATCCATTTCCATTATCAATTTTCTCTCTTTAAAATGCTAGGGTGTGGACTTGCTTTTTAATTGGTATCCGCCTGCCAGAAGCCAACGTATTTCACTTTTTATTTAGGAAATGCTTTATCTATTTTTTGTGTTCCTATTGAATTGGTAGCTCTAGGATTAGCGACCTTTTTTCTGCCATTGCTAATTTAAAAAAACAAATCAAACAAGCCTGAATTAGCAGGTGTGTGTGCACATATATCTGGGAACTCCATAGGGGTAAGAACCAGTAAGGATTAATCTAGGGAAGTATTCTCATCCCATGAACAGTACAAAATAAGGCATTGTCTGCTGTCCCGTCTGCCTATGCCTTCCAGCTCATGGTCCATGCAGCATGCTACTAAAATGTTTTGGCTGACACAGCACTCATGGTGACACCCTGGAGGTGGCAGGGTTGAGAACCAGTCACACCATGTAGCTTCTTACATGTCACTTTAATGTCTGAAGGCAGAAGCTATAATGGCTCCTCATCATTTCTTCTGTGCTCCCAGCAGAAGGGAGTGTGGACCAGCCAGAGTTACAGGATGCGATTCTTCACTGCTGTGCTCCCTGAGCCAAATGAGTGTAAAATGTCACCATTCTCACTTGGATATATTTTACTTCCACTTGACATGGGTGTAAGTGACTGCACACTGACAAAGGCAGTGGACAGCCAGGACTATAGAACTGAGAGCTATGCCGATTCTCTTCCCCCAGTAACAGGTGAGTAGATATAGCGCCTGCTGAGGGAGGGGTGTCTGTGCGGGGGATGGGGAGGAGAAATTGTGGTGCGTGGCATCTTACCAAGCTCCCCATCATGGCCAGAGATGACTTTACAGAAACCTACCCTCTTAGCCCCCTCTTGAGAACCCATTAAGAGCCTTTCACAGGCTCTCTTGTGGCCAATAGCACTCCACTCAGGGCTGCCTTAACAGAAAAGTGTCCAACAATCTCCTAGCTCCTTAATAACAAGATTGGTCCCAAGTCTAGAAAATAAAGTCCATACTCAGCCCCGCTTCTTCTGCCACACACAGGCCTCCTCCTCTGTCCCAGTCTACTTCAGTAGAAGCCACCAGTCCCAGCCCTTGCTGGGTTGAGCTCAGACCTCCAGACTTGGTTTCCTTTGGTCTATCACCACCAGCAGCTTCCTGCTGTTCTTTATAAGAAATCTCAAATCCAACAGAGATGTAACTCTTCAAATGTGGCTAGTCTCAGACTACCTTCTGGTTTTTACCATCTAACTTTAGAACACGTTGATGGGAACAGGCAGCAAATACTGCACGTACCGTTCAGCATGTGGCACGCACAGCAGCATCAATCTGCCGCTGACGGATGTTCCACTTTGCACTGACTTTGCCAGTGCCTCTTCTGTGGCCTGTGTCTGTTGCAGAACCAGAAGGGCTGGAGAGGCTGATGAGGTCCCCCAGGGTACCAGCAGGTAGGGTGTAGGCCTGGGATGGGCATCTCTGGGTGTTCTGTGGGGGCGGGGCTGGATTAGGGGCGTTCTATCGGAGGGCGGGGCTGGGTTAGGGACGTTCTATCGGGAGGCGGGGCTAAATTAGGGGAGTTCTATCGGGGGGCGGGGCTGGGTTAAGAGAGTTCTCTGGGGGCGGGGCTGGGTTAGGGGCGTTCTATCGGGGGGCGGGGCTGGGTTACGGGATTTCTCTGGGGGCGGGGCTGGGTTAGGGGCGTTCTATCGCGGGGCGGGGCTGGGTTAGGGGCGTTC
>ML686114.1:326511-349488 GCA_007922175.1 Pelusios castaneus
GCCACGTGATTACCAGGGTGCCATGTTCCCTGCTGCAACATGTATGTATAGATGTGAAGCATGTTACAGGGTTCAGACTCAGGACTGTCTCTAGCACAATGGCTGAAGATTTACACATCAAAGGGAATGCTAATGCCCTCCCCTGCTCAGGTAGAAGTGAAGAGAATCTCACAACAGGATAGTGAGGGGAGGGGCTGTCAGCAGTTTGTTAAAACAAAGACACAGAGACTGTGAGGAGGGAGAAGCTGCAGGCTTTCAGCCTGAGAAGACACCATCCTGCAACCAACCTCAAGCAAGATCGGGGCCCTGCCTAAGAACAGGCAGAGAATGGCTGCAAGACATCAGACAGCCAAACACCATGTGCATAATCTTGGACTCTGAGGTTAGTTTAGGTGAAGATGTTAGAGGAGTATGCGGTTTATACCTTTTATTTGATAGTGGTCACTCCTGACTCATTTGTAACATGTTGCTGCCTTGATTGGCCATATTCTCACTTGAAATCAGACTCTGATCAATAAACTAGTAGTTGTTTTACCTAAAGCTGTGTGGTCTTTAGAGGGTGTGGATGTGGGAGGCTGGGCACAATCCACTTCTTTGTTAAGTGGACGGACTGGAGACTAAGGTGATTGGGAGTGGGTCCCAATCCCTGTAAGGCAGTGGCTCCCAGTGTAGGGGCTGGGTGTGCTTGCTTGGGAACCAACGCCTGTGTGGCTAGTGGATTTACACCCACTGCCTGGGACCAATTACACGCTGGTGGCTGGTGTGGACTGACTCAGGAGTGAGCGGTCACCCAGCAGAGCGGGGTAAATTGGGGTTCAGGAGTGGGGTTCAAGCGGTCATAGCAGCACACCAGACTGGATTTGGGGAGCAGCCTGTCACAACATCAGCCTGGGGGGAATGGTAGACATGCTGGAGGGCAGGGACAGGGTACAGGGAGACCTAGACAAATTGGAGCATTGGGCCAAAAGAAATCTCATGGGGTTCAACAAAGATAAGGGCAAAGTCCTGCACTTAGAACGGAAAAATCCCATGTACTGCTGGGGACCAATCGGCTAAGGAGCAGCTCTGTAGAAAAGGACCTGGGGTTATGGTGGAAGGGAAGCTGGATGAGAGTCACCAGTGTGCTCTTATTACCAAAAAGGTCAATGGCATTTTGGGCTGCATCAGTAGGAGTGTTACTGGCAGATCGAGGGATGTGATTATTCCCCTCTATTTGGCACTGGTGAGGCCGCATCTGGAATACTGTGTCCAGTTTTGGGCTCCCCACTACAGAAAGGATGTGGACAGATTAGAAAGTCCAGCAGAAGGCAACAAAAATGATTAGGGGGCTGGGGCACATGACTTATGAGGAGAGACTGAAGGAACTAGGCTTATTTAGTCTGTAGAAGAGAAGACTGAGGGGGAATTTGATAGCAACATTAAACTACTTGGAGGGGTGCTCCAAAGAGGAGGGAGCCAGGCTGTTCAGTGGTGACAGAGGACAGAACAAGGAGCAATGATCTCATGTTGTGGCTGGGGAGGTCAAGGTTGGACATTACGAAAAACTTTCTCACTAGGAGGGTGGTGAAGCATTGGAATGGGTTACCTAGGGAGGTGGTGGAATCTCCATCTTTGGAGATATTTAAGTCCCAGTTAGACAAAACTCTGGCTGGGATGATTTAGTGGGAATGGTCCTGCATTTAGCAGGGGATTGGACTAGATGTGAACTCATGAGGTCCCTTCCAATCCTAAAATTCTATGATTCTATGATAAAACTAAATTGGAGGCTTTAATTACTGAAACCTGTTGGCTTTGTCTCCTGATATCATTCTACAAAGAACCAGTGGTACAGATCTGAGGTTGAGAATAAATTTGACTTTAAGAATTACTGTTATGAGTAGAGAGAGTTTTGTCGTGTGTTCATTTTAAACAGCATATTTGTTCAGTTTCTTTGTTTAAAGTGAATAAAACAGTAGTGTATAAAAGTTTGAAATATTAGTTGGTATTGGGATAGAAGAAGTTGGAAGTTCAGAAAGCTGAATGCTAGAATCCAAAATGCAGCCATTTTACTGCAAGTTGAAAAAAGATGTTTTGAAAAGGCATGTAAGCTGAGAAAAGGACAGTTTCAAGAGCAGATAAATACAAAGTGTTAAACATAGAATGGAGACATATGGTAGATAAGACAAACAAAAAAGGAAGCAAAACATGTCAAGCCAAGAGAGAAAACAAAATGGAAATGGGAGGTAAGTGAGTGAGGTCTCCAAAATGGCCATTGTTTAAAAGTGCTGGTTTTTGCTTGGTTTTTATCTCGGTGAAAAGGAAAATATATGTGCAGGAAGCAGTAGAATTAATAAATCATAGTTGGTGAGGCCTCCAGCAAGATATTAGAAAGAGATGTTGAGAATATATGAGAGGACTAAACATAAAAATCCTCAGGGTTGGATGAAATGCACTTGAGGGTTAAAAAATTCCTAAAGGGAACTTCACAGCATCTAGAAAAAAATCATTAAGATGACACAATTCAGAGTAACTAGTGAGTGGATGTAGAAAGGCAAAAGTGGTGCAAATGTGGATGGAAAAGCTAGGTAACTAGCTAGCTCATCTAATATTTCTGAAACTTCAATAGGAGCAATGAATATGACTCTTGAAATAAAGGTCTAATTACTAATTTATTTATTAAAATAACTTGCAGGAAACAAATCTGATACTTGAAATTTAAAATTAGTACATAAAAAGATAAAGGCTATCCTATCTGACTTTTTGAAAAATTAGAAATAGACAAAAAAAAAAAGTCATTTCTCCTTTGCTTCACAAATTACTTAATTAGGTGTCTCAGTGGACATGAGTAATAAAATATTGAAAAATGAGTCTCTTGCTCAAAGTACCTACCTCCAGGAATTCTGAGTCATGGTTATACTTGGAGAGTTGCTTAGTTGATCTGCAACTGCCTATTTAATATTTTGATTGAGTCAATGATAGAAACCTAATAATTCAAGAAGAATACTAAAGACTGTAAGGCCAGAAGAGATCAGCACCCTAACCTCCTGTATATCATAGGTCATCAACTCCACCCAGCACCCTCACATTTAACCCAGCAACTGAAAGGGACCAAGGTAGTACCTATCTTGGCAGGCTAAGTTTTGTCCCATGGTAGTACTTTAAAGAAGACTTGAGAGATTTAAGTGAGAAATTGCAGTTCAGAAAATACATCTTCCTAAATATATTTTTATAGAAGACTTCTATTAGTCTGTTCTCCCTGCTTCTGCTCTTTAAGAGCAAAAGAGGTTTCAGACATTCGTGTTCATCGCATATGTCTGTGGATTACAAAGGATTGTTCTTCTTCTTTTGGAGTAGTTTGTTTTATTAGTGTGTAAACTGTAGCATAGTTCTGAATATTTCACATATTAAATTAAAAATTGGAGTATTCATGTAGTGTTTTAGTTTATCCATCCAGTCTCACTACTGACTCTCCCATCCACCTCCTGGATGTCTAATTAGCATCTTAGTGTTAGCTAAATTGAATTCTTTCCTTTTGTTTCCTGTTCTCTATCCCTAGTTTTCTGTCTGACTTTTTTCAACCGTTCCCTAAAATCAAGGCTTTGCTAAAGCGTATTGCTGCTTCTACTAATTTCACCAAAATACACCCTTCCCACTGTTCTTTTTTGTCAAAAATTCCATCAGTGTCATGTTCTCTGTCTGATTCCACTAAACTCCTTGGCCTCCCTGAATCTCGCCTTTCATCCTCCAATGTTAGCTATCCACAATATTGCCACTTACAGTCGTCGTCTTTGCTCTGACCATATCACCACCACATCCCTCCAACACAACCCTTGAAATCTGTTTGGCTAGTTACCATCTCTTACTGCACCACATCTTGGCTCCCATAATACGGTGTAATTCCTCCATACTTAATTAGTGTTTCTCTCCATACAGTCTTCCTAATCCTCCTTCCCTCTGTGTTGTGCTGGTGTGTGTGCTGCCTCTCACTTGCAGGTGGAATTAGCCTTCTATCTGTTGTCTACCAAATTCTCTCCCCATATCTTGCAAATATTTCCTTAAAACTCACTTTCTCCTTTTATCTTTCCTATACCACTCACCACATTGATCTGCATCTGAGCTGCTGCCTTGTAAGTGATATTAAAAATCTTCAGGTAGGGACTTTATTTTGTTTGTGTGTTTTGTGAAGTATCTCTTGTATCAAAATTGGCCAGGGATGTTGAGGTACCTTACTCATTTTTGTCTTTTATACTGTACTGAATTAGCAAAAGTTAGTACATTAATGCTTTAATGTTTGTACACCTAATAGAACCCTATGTGAAAATTCTGGTGACGGAAGCAAGCAGTGAAAAAACGAAATGGATGCTCTTAAATCTCGCCTTCTGTTGAAGTGTAGTATGGGATATGCTTCCAGTTATGAGTAAAACATTGATGCTCTTTCTCTTTCCTGTCATATAACAAAAGTCTTCATTGTGTTGCTTTGCCATAGCTTTTTCTAGAGCCCATTAGCAAGGTTTTGAAAATGGGCAGAAAGGTTACTACTGACCAACAGTGTTCCACTTCAGGGGCTGAACCCCGCACTTGCAGGTTTTGCTGGCATGGGAGTGAAGGTCTCTTATTTGAGTCTCCTATATAGCATGTTTGTAATTAGCACTTTCAGCACCAGCTTGTTTGAACAGATATTTCATTTTGATGGTACTCAGAATGAAAACTACCCATTTTCTTCCTTGTGGAAATCAAAAGGGAGCTAATGATTGGCCTCTAAAAGTAATGGCAGAAGCATGATGGAATTGAGACTGTGGTATGCCAGGTGAGAAGCGTGTTTTTCTGCTTCCAGCACAGGTGTCTGTTTGGCTGCGGGCCTGTGTCCCGGCATAGGGAACACTCGCGATTGAAGAAACCAACACAACCACAAATTTTTCTGGAAATAAAGGTGCCAGGCTAGGCTTTACTGCAATGCAGCACAATGGCAAGCAATCTGTTACCAGATCTGCTGGCAGAATTCGTGCTCCCAGTGCAACGGAACAGCTCAGCTGACGGCAGGACTCTCCGTCACCTCCTTCAGCTGCACAAAATCTGGGCTCTGAGGCTCCTACTTCTATATACTGTTCGGACCGGTCACTTGGCCCCTCTGGCACCATAAACTGCTTTCTTTGGTGTCCAAAACTACTTTGATTGGTCCACACGCCTCTCTCGATGCCATCCATTACCTCATTTGGTCTGCATACCACTAAACATCTCCATTCATCAAGATGTCATGGTTTGGCCAAAACATCCCTATCACAGGAGAGTTTGTGCAAGACCTTTCTCCTTATCTCTTTGATACTAGGCTGACCCAACACCCACTTCAAGGTACTTTCCCACTCTTTGTACTTGCTGTAGTTTCAGCTTGTTTCTTGCTAATTTTAGTACGGTCACACTTTTGCAACGTGCCTCCTGCTAGCTTCACCATTTATTCAGATCAGGTTTACTGTTTTGGATTATTTCGCTAGGCATTAGGCTAGCACCTGGGCATTTCTATTTGTTCTTTTACTTCATACTCTAACCTTCTACTACAGATTCCAAAGGGGTAGCCGTGTTAGTCTATTGTAGAAAGACAACAGAGTCTTGTGGCACTTTTAAAGACTAACAGATTTATTAATCGCATGAGCTTTCGTGGGAGAAAATCCCACTGAAGCTGGTTTGCCCATGAAAGCTCATGTGAAAAATAAATTTATTAATCTTTAAAAGAGCCACAGGACTCTGTTTGTTTTGCTGACCTAGATTAACATGGCTATCAGTTTGGAACTTGTCAAACTAAAGCCAGCCTCTGATATACTTTAGCTACAGGAAGTACAAACAGATTTTATATTTGTACGTGCTTTAGGAAAGGTAATAGGTATTAACCTCTGTCAGGCCACTTTCACTTACTTTACCTAGCATTCTGACAT
This sequence comes from Pelusios castaneus, assembly GCA_007922175.1. Lineage (NCBI taxonomy): Eukaryota > Metazoa > Chordata > Testudines > Pelomedusidae > Pelusios > Pelusios castaneus. The sequence continues at coordinate 332,418 of ML686114.1, forward strand.
TGAGAGGTATGCTTTAGCTGGGTGGTGGTTTTTTGCCTTTCTCTGTAGCATTGAGAATGGCTCACTTGTAGGTGGATTCTCTGTACCTTAGAGTCTTTAAATCTTGATTTGAGGACTTTAATAACTCAGTCATTGCTTAGAGGCTTGTTGCAGGAGAGGGTGAGTAAGGTTTTGCGGCTGCATTGTGCAGGAGGTCAGACTATATGATCATACTGGTCCCTTCTGACCTTAGAGTCTATAAACTAGATGCCTGTTCAAATGAAAATGGGATTTCTGGCAGCCTTTTGTATTAAAATATGTTCCGTGTTTGTGTATTTATAACAAACCCTGTTTAATCTGGAATTATAATCTTTGTTTCTTCATGCTATAAATTGTCCTGATTCGGTTAAAAAATATTAAAGTTTATAACAAGTGTGATTGCCATGTAAAATATAGGAAAAATAAACTACCTTTTCTTATTCCAAAGGGGTAGCTGTGTTAATCTATTGCAGAAAAACAAGAGTCCTGTGGCACTTTTAAAGACTAACAGATTTATATATCACATGAGTTTTTGTGGGAGAAAATCCCACTTCGTCAGATGCTTTGACGATGGGAAACTTACAGAATTTTGACCATCAGGAGGAGTTCATGTCAAATATTTTTTCTTGCAATTTAAAATGTAGGTTAATCTGTTTGGTGTTTAAAACTTCATAAAATGAATGAGACTTTGCCTGCATTCTTTTCACTTGTCTGTATCTCGATAATATTTTGCACTGAATTTGACCCTCTAAATAACCGTCCAAATGTGAAAAAGCCTTCTGTAATGCAAATGTCAGACTCTTCAAAGCATCTTGGGTACTTCAAAGCAAATGGTCTTTGTGTGGGGTGTTTGGAGTTCAAGGACTCTAAAAGCCTCCCCCTCTCTTAGCCATCACAAAGAAGAAACAACCACATGATAACTGTCCTGTCAAATTATTCCAAGAGAATGAATATAAATATGAATACAAGGGAAAATCCTTCATCTCTGGACTGTTTGGTTTCTGACAGGACAAAGTAACTGAATGAGAAGACGGAGATCCTCAGAGTTACTTTGGGTAGCTCTGAGAGGCTTTTGGAAGCTGGCAGATTACTGTATCTCTGCTATCATTTGGAATTAGACCGACTCATGACTATGTATATTTTACCTGCTTTAATCTCTCAACTCTCATTTCTTTGTCCTAGCTAATAAATCTTTAGTTAGCTATCTGCATTGTCTTTGGTGTGAGGTCTTGGCGTGGTTTGACTGGGTGAGTGACTGGTCTCTTGGGCCTGAGAATAACTAGGAATATTTGTGATTTTGGTATATGTGATTTATCATATAGTCCAGCCAGGGGTGTAGTTGGGGGAGGGAGAAGGGGGCATTGCTTCCCCACCCCACCCCCCCAAACTGCAGGATTCTCACATGTTCTCACTGGCCTGACTTGAGCTGCCCCCTAAATACGGAAGTCAAACTATACCAGTGTTTAAATTCCAAAGGGGTAGCCGTGTTAGTCTATTGTAGAAAGACAACAGAGTCCTGTGGCACTTTTAAAGACTAACAGATTTATTAATCGCATGAGCTTTCGTGGGAGAAAATCCCACTTCGTCAGACGCTTTGAAGATAGGAAAGTTACAGCGTGGGAGGAAATTAAATGCAGGGGAGGGTATGAACAGCATCAGGTCAGGCTGTAACAGCAAATCAAAATAGGTGTTAGGATTCAAAACACTGGGGAACAGCACATAGAGGAGGGGGGAGGTCAATGCACTTGATGTAATGCGAGAAAAATCCATAGTCCCTGTTTAACCCCAAGGCAACTGAGTCAAATTTGCATATAAGTTCGAGTTCTGCTGACTCTTTGAAGCTGTGATTTGTTATTCATCTGTTTCAACACAGCTATTAACAAATCGTTAATACCTGTAATATACCTGTGTTTGCAGTTGTACTCAGATGAGGGCATTCTGCTGTGCTTCTGGGGAATGCTCTAATTTTCATATAATGGGCTTATTTAATGGATTTCTTTGGTAAAAGTTTACAGCCTGCTGCCTCCCCAATGTCAGCCCACCTTCTTTTTCAACTGGGCTGGGCTGGCTGTGTTGGAGTTCCGAATTTATTTACAGACAGGCTGTAATCCTAGGGTGTATTGGATCATTGGTTTAATCATCTCTGTCTCCTTTGTGTCTAGAAGCCTGGGTTAGAACTGAATTGGTTTTAGTGCCTTGACTCTTAACCCACAGGTGAAATTAAGTGCAAGTTGAACTCATTTTTGAATTTGTTGGGTAGTTTTACATTTTTAGGGGTTTTTTGGTTGAGTTGTCAATTTTTTCTTGGTTTTTAGTGGATTCTTTAATATAACTAGGGAAATACAGCGCTTCAACTGAAGCCATACAATAGATAACCTTATAAAGCAAAGAAAATAAGAGATCATGTTTAAACATTTATTTTACAAACTCTCTTAAATTGTATTCTGATCATAAATGTGGATTACAACAAAGCCATTTTGTCCAAGACTGCTTCAGTGTAAACGTTAAGACTCTCAAATTTATGAGCTGAAATACCTCTGGCAGCACTGGAAGGGGTTACCTAGGGAAATGGTAGAATCTCCATCCTTAGCGTTGTTAAGGCCCAGCTTGACAACTCTGGGTGTGATGATTTATTTGGGGCTCGTCCTGCTTTGAGCAGGGGGTTGGACTAAATGACCACTCGAAGTCCCTTCCAACCCTAATCTTCCTTGGTTTTATGATTCTCTATATTCCATCAAAACAGGTGTCAGTACTACCTGATTTTAGGTTCTTTTTATTAAGTCCCATCCTTTCCTTTTTTCTCTGTGGTGAGAAGGGAAGTTATGAAATTTGACTTCAGTGTTCTTTCCTATTTTAGATTATGTCCTGCCCCATATATTTCAGCATTATAAAGACCATGTTCTAAGATGTCCTTCATGGAAGTGAGATGTATCTCGTTAGAGTAACTTTAATGAGTTAAATTTTAAATGAATCAGAGGCTCCAGTATATGTGTGCAAGAAAATAGAACAACCAGATACTTGGCAGTTCTGTAATGCTTCTCATTCGCTCTCAAAACACTGGAATAACCTAGCTTGCAACTTCTTTGCACAAAAAGGGTTATGGAGGAAACGGATGTGAACTGACTTGGCATAGGTCACATAGTGAGTCAGTCATAGGGCCATAGGATTAGAAGGGGTCACAACAGTCATGTAGCCTTACCCCCATCAAGAGTCAGAACTTGTTTTGTATAAACCATCTAAGACAGATAGCTGTCCAGCCTCCTTTTGAGCTTTTCAGTGGTGGGGCTTGGAAAGTAGTTAAGGAGTCCTGTCTCTTATTTCCCTGTTCTAGCATATTATCTATATTCTCACCTAAAAAATTAATGCAGAGTTGAAGTTGACTGGCAGTGCCTCATGCCCTCCCAGAATGTGAAATGCACCAGTACTTAATTGTTTTATGGCTGTGCAAGTTTTAAGGTAAAACACACTTAACTTTTAATTTCACAGTTTTCATTTATTTAAGGTCATATCTCCAACACAATGCCCCTCAATCTTAACTCGCCTGTCTTAGAGTTGGAAATAAGAACAGACACCATATCAACCGTAGCATACTTATACCGCCAGCTGCCATTTTCTGTTGCAGGATCCTACATAATGCTATATCATTTCTCTTCATACATGTGTACAGATCCTCATTGTGTTAGGGGTAGCTGTATTGAGCCATGGAGTGGCTGTCGCAAGTTGTTTGACTTTTACTGTCAGCTGGAGAGAGTGCAGTTGCAGAGAGAGGAATTGTGGACCTTCTTTCTGGGATGCGATACTCAGAGTCCATCTAGAAGACTACAGTGGCCCTTCTTGGCTCTAAAATCTGAGTGTTGAGTTTTTAAGAGCTCTGGGTGTGATTGCTGCTAGGATGGTTGCCATTATATCTTCTGGAGTCACTTGGTGTCTCAGAAACATATGGGAATAGAAGAGTGCTTCACACCTTTCTAGCACTTTCCTGTTCTCGGTACCCACCAGAAACCCTCACCCGCACTGCTTTTTACACAGTGTCGTACACCTTTTCTCACCTTTGTGCTGCATTGTTGCTGTGGCCAGTTCTAGCGGTCTGATGGCGCATCTCATGCTATTGCCTTCCTGAGGGTCAGAGTCTTAGACTTCCCCTTGTGCTGCATCAAAACGGTTATAGAATCTGAAAATGTTATAAACTGCTCATTTTAGAGGGACCGAGAGCTTTTTAATGACGTGACCCCACACTTGTACCACAAAGTCTGCTCTTGGCGCTGTTGTCCTGACTTGGATGCAAACAACTGCCTCAAGCAAGCAGGCAGCAAGCAATGACTTTCCTCTAGTAAAACCAACAAGGGGTCCTGTGGCACTCTTAAACACTAACACATTTATTTATCGCATGAGCTTTCATGGGAGAAAATCCCACTTCGTCAGGTGCTTTGAAAATGGGGAACTACTTTCCGTTAATAGTTTCCTCTCCTCTAGTAGTTAGTCTCATGTATCCATTCCCCCATGAGCTGGAATGCTCCCCAGAGCTCCAGGGACATTGACAAATCCTGTTCTTCTGTAGCTTCTACTTGGATTCATGACAGAAGCTGCAAGGACTGCTGCACCAGGCAGCAGCGAAGGCATTGATCTCCCTTGCTCATGGGGGGCAAAGGTTCTTTCCTAATTTTCATACAAGTGGGAGGACAAAACCATCACCAATAGATGCCTTCCAAAGCAAGCACTCTGCTGCCCTGCTACTGTGCCCTGGTTTTCACTAGCCCATGTTGATTGCCATACATTATATTAACTCTTTTCAGTCCCATATCAGCTGTTCCATTATTTTGCCTGGAGTTGAATTCAGGCTACAAGATCCATTATAGCCCAGATTGTCCAATTTTAATTATTGGCACAACGTTAGTTATCTTTCAATCTTCTGGAAATTCCTCATTGTTCCTCATGTGATATGGGTAAAACATTTGTTTTTACCCAGATACAAGAACAGAAATATTTCTTGCATATTTCTGCATTATTGATAAGTCTGTCATTTGTAGTTAATGGATCAGTATATTATCGGTTTCTTTTGTTCCTAAGAGACTTACAAAATCCCATATACCTTTTTATTATCCTAAACGCTGCTAGCCATAGCTTTTTTCCTTGTCTTTCTGTTTCCTTTATCAGTTGTCTGAGTAAATGAGCACTTAATATGGAAGTGACAGTTCTGAATGATTCTGCATATTGGTTTCTTCTTTTTAGCATAGAAGTCTTCTGGACAGGGATCATTCCTCTTTCTCTTTGTGGGGTGTGTTGGAAATAAATTGATGATGCTTCTTTTTGCAGGCAACTTGAAATTGCTTTGGTGGTTAATATTGCCTTAATTTAAGTTTTAATTATTAACATTTAAAAGGAAATACACTTCAGCAGCTTTAATTCCAAATTAATGCTATTTTCTTTGTGGGTTATACAGTACCCAAATACGAATTACCTCTGACAAATAGTTGCCACAGAAATAAATGTGTCAATAGGCATAAACTAATGAGAAAACAAACCCCGGAGGAGAAAAATTAATATGTGTTGAATTATAGCTGGAAGTGTGTTTATTTTTGAATTAGTCACTGAGTTTGTCAGTGGCAAGGTGGGATTTGAGGTAGGTGCAGTTCAGCATTATTCTGTGCCCTCTTTAGTATTTCACCTTTCTTTTAAAAATGTGCAAAGCAGAACTGGACACAATATCGGTCTCCCCAATGCTTTATACAGAGGAAAAAAATCACATCCTTGCTCTTATTCACTATTCCACTGTTGATAATCCAAAGATCACATTAGTCCTTTTAGCCATGCAGCACAATTGGGCTATGTCTACACTACAAAAAGTTAGGTCGACTTTAAGTTGACCTATAGTCGACCTCATTAGGTCGACTTAACAAAGTGTTTTCCCTGAACAGGGACTTGGTAAGTTGACCTAACTGCCCTTAGGTCGACCTAATAAAGCGCACTTAAGCGTCCACACTGTGCTTAGGTCGACCTAAGGAGTTGACTTAAGGGTTAAGTCGACCTAACCTTTCATTAAGTCTACTTAAGGAATTTCTTAAGTCGACTAAGGAAAGCCTAGTGTGGACAGGGACTGATTTAGGTTGACTTAAACCTCCTTAAGTCGACCTAACTTGCCAGTGTAGATATAGCCTTGGAGCTCAAGATCCTAAATTCCTCTTTTGGGTTATTTCAGAATTGCTTCTGAACTAGTCCATCCATTTCCCATCTTTACCCTCAAATCTCAAAACTTAACAGGACAAAGTAGATCCTGAAGATGGGGAAACGACATTGAGTTAACTCAAAAACTTGGGGTCTTGTTCGTTCTTCAGGAATGGTATATTAAGCTCTATTCTGTCCAAGCAGGGGTTTCTGAAAGAGGTGGCTAGATTATTTGTATAGTAGTAACATCTAGGAGCTCCGGTCCTTTATGCTCAGTGCTGTACAGATGTGCAACAGAACACAAGAATGGCCGCATTGGATCAGACCAGTGGTCCATCCAGACCAGTATTCTGTTTTCCAACAGTGACCAATGCTAGGTGCTTCAGAGGGAATGAACAGAAGAGATCATCAAGTGATCTAACCTGTCACCCATTCCCAGCCTCTGGCAAACAGCAATCCCTGCCTATCCTGGTTAAAAGCTGTTCATGGACCTAACCTTCATGCACGTATCTGGGTTTTTTTGGGGTTTTTTTGAGCCCCATTATATTCTTATCCTTCACAACATCCCCTGTAAGGAGTTCCACAGGTTGCCTGTGAGTTGTGTGAAATACTTCCTTTTATTCATTTTAAACCTGATGTCTATTAATTTCATTTGGTGACCCCTATCTTTGTATTTGAGGAGTAAATAACACTTGTTTATTTTCTCCATACCAGTCATGATTTTATAGACATCTATCATATTCCCCTTTCAGTCATCTCTTTCAAGAGTGAGTCTTACTCATGAACTAAAGCAATTAACTTCAGTATTTCAGACTAGGGGTATCATGACATCTATTAATGAGTTTTGATGTTAACATTCAAAGTAGGCTGCTATTTTAGGTCTTTCTGCTTGGTCATTATTTGCTCTGAAAATAAAGCAGCTGCTGCTTTTCCCCTAAGAGCTTATCAGTTGCCATAGTACAGAGGTAAGTAAAAAGGTGTTGGTGTCTGGTTCTTTGATTGTTTCAGTAATGTTTATAGGTGTGACTTGCACTATTTTCTTGGGTTTAAGTTGTAGGCTTCAACTTTGTTTTTTATGCATGGTTTAGAAAAATAAAAAGCAAACTCCAAATTTCTGTTCAGAGGTATCATAATTCAATATATAATATGTACATACTTTCCTATGGCCAAAACACTCTGGAAGATGTTGGTGTAGTACATAAGTAGCTGTAATTTTATGTCAGAGACCCAAAGGGTTCAGTTGGGCAGCCCTGTGCAATATAATTCACTGTATAGAAAATATTTCATGGTGCTCATAGCACTGCCTGTTAGGGTTGCCTGGAACTTCCTGTTATAAATCTGTTTCCAGTTGCTTATAAATTTGCCAAACTTTAACTGCTTGGGCTGAAATTTTCCATTTTGGGAGTCTGCCTCAGGCTGAAGTTTTTAGAAAATTTGACCCAAGTTGTTTCAATTGTTTCCAAGAACGAGGCTAGTGAATATTGCATTATTTTGCCTATGTTAATAGAATTCTGGTGACCTCTTCACTGGAAGGCTCATACGTCTGTCTGTGTGTTGGCAAGGGATGGTCTTGGTGTAAGGGATGTGCCTCTTGCCTTCCCTGTGAAAATACACCGAAATATGGTTATTATTTTGCGAAGCCTTATTGCAGTTTGCACATGCCCAGTAGGCTAATTCTCCCCCCCCCCCCAATTCTTTCTGGACTGAGTATGCTCCAGCGCAGGGCTGAGCAGGACTTGCCTGCTGTTGGGTTGCAGTTGGTTGCACTGGGTCCAGGTACTGGAAGTGAGCCCAGAGCCTGTCTATCCTCTGTTCTCAATGATTCTCTTGCTGGGCCAAGGTGATGTGCAAGAGGAAGCTTCCTGATTTGAATACAGAGGGAGCAAGGCCCAGAGACCAGCAGGGGGTGTAGATTCGGACAAAGGAGCCTGTGGTGGGGCAGCAGAAACACTGACTAGAATTGGGAGTAGGGGTGGGGGCATCATGCTGGGTCATAGAATCATAGAATAATAGGGTTGGAAGGGACCTCACGAGGTCATCTAGTCCAACCCCCTGTCAAAAAGCAGGACCACTCCCCCTAAATCACCCCAGCCAGGGTTTTGTCTAACCAAGCCTTAAAAATCTCCAAAGATGAAGATTCTACCACCTCCGTAGATAGCCCATTTCAATGCTTCACTACCCTCCGAGTGAGAAAGTTTTTCCTAATATTCAACCTTGACCTCCCCAGCTGTAATTTGAAACCATTGCTCCTTGTTCTGTCCTCTGTTACCCTCGAGAACAGCCTAGCTCCCTCCTCTTTAGAGCAACCCTTCAAGTAGTTGAAGGTTGCTATCAAATCCCCCCTCAGTCTTCTCTTCTGTAGACTAAATAAGCCTAGTTCCTTCAGTCTCTCCTCATAAGTCATGTTCCCCAGCCCCCTAATCATTTTTGTTGCCCTCTGCTGGACTCTTTCTAATTTGTCCACATCCTTTCTGGAGTGGGGAGCCCAAAACTGGACACAGTATTCCAGATGCGGCCTGACCAGTGTCGAATAGAGGGGAATTATCACATCCCTCAATCTGCTGGCAATTTTCCGTCCTAAGTGCAGGACTTTGCACTTGTCTTTGTTGAACCTCATGAGGTTTCTTTCAGCCCAGTGTTCCAATTTGTCCAAGTCTCTCTGGATCCTGTCCCTGCCCTCCAGAGTATCTACCATTCCCCCCAACTTGGTGTCATCTGCAAACTTACTAAGCACGCAGTCTATTCCATCATCAAGATCATTAATGAAGATGTTGAATAGAACCGGCCCCAGGACCGACTCCTGGGGCACTCCACTCGTTACCGGTTGCCAACCAGACATTGAGCCATTGATTCCTACCCGCTGAGCCCGTTGATCTAACCAGTTTTCGATCCACCTTACGGTCCACTCGTCCAACCTATACTTCCACAGCATTCTCGTCAGCAAGTTAAGGGAAACCGTATCAAAAGCCTTGCTAAAGTCAAGGTATACCACGTCAACGGCTCTTCCCGCATCCACAAATCCAGTCATCTCATCATAGAAGGAAATCAGGTTGGTCAGGCACGATTTGCCCTTGGTGAATCCATGTTGACTGTTCCTGATCACTCTCTTTTCCTCCAAGTGTTTCAGGATGGATTCCTTGAGGACCTGCTCCATGATTTTCCCAGGGATTGAGGTGAGGCTGACTGGTCTGTAGTTCCCCGGATCCTCCTTTTTCCCTTTCTTAAAGATAGGTAGTATATTTGCCTTTTTCCAATCCTCTGGGACCTCCCCCGTTCGCCACGAGTTCTCAAAGATAATGGCCAGCGACTCTGCAATCACTTCCCCCAACTCCCTCAGCACCCTCTGGGTCTGGTAGAGCCAGGAGACTGGAAGGTGAGGGGGGTGCTGAGTGGTGGAGGGGAAGACTAAGATTAAATAAGGAGTCAGGGGAGATGGAGAAGGAAGTGGGGAGGGGCAATTGCGATTTCATGAGTAGCTTGGGGAGGCAGATTGGGGCTGGGAACTGGTGGGAGAGGCTGCAAGTGGAGGCTGGGAGAGTGGGAAACTGATTGGATAAGATGCTGGCGTGGTAAGTGGGATTGGCTGGTCAAGGTAACTGACTGGGATGGAGAATCTGCAGGGATAAGACTAGGACTTGCTCGGCAAGGAGTCTGGTCCTGGAATGAGAAATGGAGCCTGGGACTGGCTAGGTGTGGAGAACGTCACCAGGAGGAGGAGTTAGGGGTGGGGAAGAGAGAGAACAGGGAGCAGGAACAAGTTGACTGGAATGGGGCAGAAGGAATCGTGTTTAAGGGGAAGGGGCAGAAGAGGCTGTGCCCAATAGTGTACTCCCAGAGTTATTCCTCTGCTGTCAGCAAATATCTGAAATCCCCTGGAAAAGTATTCCATCTCTCTGTAGTGCTGGAGAGTGACAACCTACTGTTACTCCATTAATTCAAGTGCAGAGGTCTACGTTGTGGCTCTAAAGGTTCCAAAGCTGCTGTCGATCCATGTGGGTGTCAATATGATACACATGATGGAATTTGTTTGCATTTTAAAACCTAGGAAATGACACACACAGTAAAACTACCTTAAAAGAGCTTGTTGTATCAAGCATTCAGATTAGGAAATACCAGAATTAAGGTCATCTGTACTAGCTTAATTTGGCCTCCTTGTGTGTATGTATTATGATACAATTTTTAATTACATGATTACATACTACGTTTTCCACTGGACCACTGCTTCATTCATTGCTTGATTTTATGAATTTAATAACCTTTGAACTTCATTTTTTGTGTGCCATCTATGGGTATGAATATGTGGTGTGTTGAAATGGTATAATTATGTTGGCCTGCTTTTCATGAGTAAGGGGAGTCCTGAAAACAAACAGGTTTACATAAAATATCAGAAATTTCTCTGAGGAAAAGTCTGAAAGCACCACATAATTTAAGAAACAAAATCACCCACTTTGGCTACAAATATATTCTTGGGCAGAATAATTTTTTTTTGTCAGATGACTTTTGATATCCAGGTTGCCCTTTTATACATAGTAGTAATTGGTTTACTTTGGAACCTCTGTTCTCTGATGCAGAATTCTAGAAAGAAGAAATATTGCTAAATTATTGTTCAAATGCCTCTTGTGTTTGGGGAACCAGGTCACCTGATAGAATTGTCTGTTTGTGTTGCCAGCATCCGTAGGATTAACATCTCATAATCTCAGTGATTGAATTAGAGATTTTGTTCATGTCCTCACTGGTCAGTTCAAAGCAACTATTGGTCAGAAATGTAAGAATGATTCTTGGATGATTTGTGTCTCCTTCAATCACACAACCAGAATACTACTTTGAAAAGAACTCCTGGCTGAGCTTTAGACAACTGTTTTTGGGGTTTTAAATCAGCAAATAGAAAGTCTTGTTTTAAATAATAATTGTGGTTTGCATTTGTACTTCTTAGTTGTTTTGAGGTTTTCAAATGTTATCAGGTTAGAAATGGGGGTAACTTTATATTGTAATTTATATAGCCTGTAATGAATAATTGTTAATTGGGAGGGTTGTAAAGAAATTGAGCAAGCCTGTTGCATTCTTATTTTACTTTCTAACAAATATGCACTTGCTCCAGTATTAATTTAGTAAGTGCAAGTTTATCAGTCTATCACTTTATAAAGCAGCCAAACCCCTCTTCTTTTAAGGTAAATCTCAAAAGAAACCTTGTTCTTATGGTTTAAAAGTATCTCAGCCTTGTACATACTAGAGAGTTATTGCGGAATAACATCTTATTGCAGCAAAACAAGCACACTGTACACACCTGAATGCCCCTTGTTGAGTGACAACTGTCCTGTTGTGGGGCAACGATAATATCCCATGTGTGAGAGGCATAGTGCCTATTGCGAGATGGCTCTGGAGCAGTAGAGTGTGTGTACAGTTCGACTTCTTAATTCTGTGTTAAGCAGCCTCCAGAAATGTCCCAGAATTCCTAGTGTGATCTCTCTGGTTTTCTGCTAGCTGTCTGCTGCTCTGATACAACTAGCCCCTCCCTCTTGCAAATCCTGGGAATTTTTGAATTTTTCCTCTGTCACCTCCTGTTTGGCATGGAGTGCAAGCGTGTTTCCAAGAAGCAATGGCGACTCAACAGGGCAAATGCTCTCACGTCTGGAGAACAGCCGAGGTGCTGGACCTGATCAGCATCTGGGGTGAGTCTGCGGCAGCAAGTGGTACTTTGACACCTATGGCCAGATTCCTCGGGCCATGTTAGAGAAAGGGTACGAGAGGGACATGCTGCCGTGCAGTGTGAAGGTGAAGGAACTGAGGCTGAGCTATCACAAAGCCAGAGAGGCAAACCGTCACTCTGGGTCGGTGCCAGTTGCCAGCTGATTTTACAAGGAGCTGGAAGCCATCCTCTGCGGGGATCCCACATCCACTCCTAAGGCTCCCGTGGACACGTTCGCACCCCTGCAGCCAATGGTTACAGGAGCAGACTGGGACTAGGAGGTGATAGATGAGGAACTGGAGGTGGAGGATGACTAGGAGTGCTGTGGACAGTGGGGGTTAGGAGCTGTTCGCTATCCCACCCTCGACATGCAGCCAGCGATGCTTCAGAGGTGTCAAAGGGGAGCTCTGGTAAGTATTTGCAAAGGTGATGCTTTTCTGTTTGGGAGCTATCTCTCGTAACTAACAACAAAATGGTATGCCAGGGGGAATGTAGTGTTTTGGGGTAGCTGCTGTTGCATTTGATTTCCCACTATCCAGTGCATCTACTCTGCATTCATTAGCAGTGCAGCAATTCTCAAATAATCCTTTGCAGAGAGCTCACTGAAAGTTTCCTGGATGCACCTCCACAGCCTCCAAATCACATTATATGGAAGAGCACATGTTTCCTCCTCCATAGAAGGACACTCTCCTTCGCCAGTTGCAAAGCATGTTGCTGGGGACCCTGGCTGCATACAAGCCTGCAGCGTATGGTCCCAGCTTAGATCCGCTTGCATGGAGGTTATGTATTCTAGCTTGCAAGGACACTCTAAGGAGTGAGATATCAGCTTCCACGGCCATGTCCTGTGGAAAATGGTGCCCCAAATTACTCTTAATATTCAAAGCTCACTTTCAGATTTTAGCCATGCGACCAACCCTTCCCTGGATCCCCATAAGTCAGATCAAAGGACCATTCATGGCACCAGTCAGCAACTTACCATTTGCAGATCAGTCACGGAACTGCAGTATGCATAGTGTGTTGGTCAGAGTAGAATGTGTTTTGCAAAATGTTACTGTAACCCATATGCCTCTCTTTGAGAGACCTACTGAGGGTGGGTTATTGTTGCTGGGCAGATTAGCTACCCACAACCAGAAACTTCCAGAAGCAGGGAGTGGTAGCATTTTGAGCATGCTCCACAGTGTGCCCGGCTGGTGTGATGTGATGTTGTCAGTCAGATGACATGGGAGCAGCAGTCTGTGCAGACAGCAGGCAGGAGCTGCCTTGAGGGATGACCATGTGCTCAGTGTTCTGGAGAGGAGCTGAGCCAGGAGTGAACAAGATGTTTTCTCCCTGTAATGGAGTCATTTGCAACAGACCTTGCAGACATGCATATGGGACTGAGGGCTGGTTGCAAAGGAGAAGGAAAAGTCTGCATGGAATGCTACAGAGGATCCCAGCAAAGAAAGAAGAGGACAGCAATTTCTTGCCACTCAAGCCTCTACACTGGAACAGAGACTGTAGCTGAGAGTTGGGTGAACTCCACACAGACTTTGGGACTCTTGGGTATCTTTCCTGTGGGGTTTTCTGTAGGGATTGTTCGTGGTTAATTGTATTTTGTTTTCTTAGGATAAGGTTCATTTAGTTAGTAGTTAATAAAGTTCATTGTTGTTTACTGTAGTAGTATTTTAATGTGGGAGTGTAGCTCTGGGCAAGCTTTGCTGTGAGTGCCATACAGACTGGATCCTGGGTCTCCAGCTGCTTTCTCCACAGGAATTGGGATTGATTTCTGTGAGGCACTGGAGAAGGGCAACTGAATGAATTTTAGCCCACCCGAAGGTTACATTACATCTACTTTTTCACTAGGAGGGTGGTGAAGCATTGAATGGGCTACCTAGGGAGGTGGTGGAATCTCCATCTTTGGAGATATTTAAGGCCCGGTTAGACAAAACCCTGGCTGGGGTGATTTAGTGGGAGTGGCCCTTCTTTTTAGCAGAGGGTTGGACTAGATGACCTCGTGAGGTCCCTTCCAGCCCTATTATTCTATGAATGAAGGCAGGACTGCAAAGAGAACTTTTTGAGGAGACAGCAACAGAAGGATGAGATGATAAACTTATTGAAAGAGCAAAGAGAGCTCTTAAAGACAATAGTAGGTTTGCAGATGCAGCTGCTACAGGCTCGCCCCCCACTTCAGACACAGCAGCAGTTCATGCCTTCTCCCCCCCACAGTCTCCTACTAAGCCTTTCTGTGAAGGCCAGGGACACCTTCACATGGCTACGGGAACGAGTCCCGCTCATGCATGCACTTCTCACACCCTTCATAGAATGACCAGTCTCCATGTTGAATGTTTGGTTGTTTCTTTGTTTGTGTCTTTTCCTATTAATAAAAGTGAGGCTCACATTGTGCATGGTCTCTTCATACATACAGAACCACGATTGGTTAAGTTGTACACAGTGCCCAGCAGGTTTTGAGCATCTCTGTGACCTAGTGATTTAACGCGCCTTATGGGTTCTCATTATTGAAATGCTTCCTTAGAGCCTCCCTTATGCATTGTGCTCTCCTAATACTCCTGGAGTCTGGCTGCTCGTACACACGAGAGGCACTCGGCTTCCGCGGCCCATCTTGGGGAAAATCTCTCTTACTTTCTCAAAGGTTATGAAGGACACAGCACCCTGCGATCACGGCTGGAATATTGTCCTTATTCAAGTCCAGCCTCCCATACAAACATTGCCAGCGCCCCTTTAAATGCCTGAAGGCAAACTCCACAGTTATTCTGCATCCACTCAACCTGTAATTGAACTGCCCTTGCTGGGATCCCTCGTCAGCCCTGGCATAAATGGGTAGGCTGGGTCTCCTAGGATCACTATGGGGATCTCCACACTGCCAACAGTAATTTTTTCATCTGGGAAGAAGGTTCCCCATTGCAATTTCAGGACAACCTCATGTTCCTGAAAATATGAGCATCATGCACCTTTCCTGATCATTCAGCATTGATATCTGTGAAATGCCTTTGGTGATCCACAAGTGCCTGCAGCACCATGAAGAAGTAGCCCTTCCTATTTACATACTCAGTCACAGATGGTCTAGAGCCAAAATTGGGATATATGTGCCATTGATTGCTTCTCCACAGTTAGGGAATCCCATTGCTGCAAATCTGTCCATAATCTCACCCACATTGCCCAAAGTCACTGTCCTCCATAGCAGAAAGTGACTGATAGTTCTGCACACCTGTGACAGCGCTGACCCAATGCTGATTCTGAACTGATTTGCGAGCAACTGGTAGCAGTCTGGAGTTGCCAGCTTCCACACAGCAATTGCAGTGCACTTCTCCACAATGAGGGCAGGTCTCATTGTGGTGTCTTTGCATTGCAGGGCAGGGGCAAGCTCCGTGCACAGGTCCATGAAGGTAACTTTACACATTCGGAAGTTCTGTAGCCAGCGCTCATCATCCCAGACCTCCATAATAATGCAGTTCCACCACTCGGGGTTTATCTCTTGCGACCAGAAGTGGCAGTGCACTGTTTGCAGATGCTCCGTGAAAGAATTCAGTAATGCAGCGCTGCTGTTCTGCATGGCATTCAGCAGCGCCAGGTCCTCCGCTTCCTGTTGTGATTTGCAGCTCAATATGTACTGTGCAACCAGCTGAGATGTGTTCATAATGCTGAAGGCGACAGTGGAGATCAGAGCTGGATCCATGTTGTTGGAATTGGAGTGCCTAGAAATAGTGGGGCAATGTTAAAAAAGGGCATGAGTTGCTACAAACAACATTGAACGATGACAAGGGAACACAATGCCTTATGGGAACTTGAGAATTTACCCCTGCTGCTCAGTGCTCCTCTCCTTCTATCCAGGGTTCCTGGTGCTGGAACCTGACGAGTGGCATGGTGGGATAGGTGTCCACAATTCAATGCTCTTTCTGGAGAAAATGCAAAGAATAGTGTGGACACTCCTTTGCATTACAAGGAGCGCAGTGTGTTTGTGCACTTGCGCTATAAATGTAACGCGTTCATTATAGCACAAGGACTTAATGCAGAATGATCTTCTAGTGTGGACATGGCCTCAGAATATCAGTTGCATTCACTCCTGTCCTTTCTCAGGAAAAAATGAGGAAATCTGGGTGAAGTTATCTGGCCTGAGTGTTATAGAGGGAGTCTGATTAGATGATCTAATGGTCCCTTTTGGCCTTAACATTTGTGAATGTAAATCTACAAAACATTGGTGAGCACGGGCAGCAGTAAGCTTTTTTTTTTTTTAAAAGGGGCTTAAAAAAAGCCACTAAGTGTCTCACCCCTACAGTTTTAGAGGAACTTTCTTTAGACAGTGGTTTTTGAGCACCTATTGATTAAAACAAAACTTCGATGTGTTGTATATGTTAAACACACATCTTAATGGAAAATAACATGGAGAATAGGTGACAAGGTCAAGTGAGAGTGAACTATTACTATGACTATTGCTGAGTCAAAATTGGAATTGTCACTGATCTAGCACATATAAAACAAGGTCGGGAGAGAAGTAGTTCTTGAAGTTACCCCATTGAAGGGAACAAGAGTATTCTGTAAACACACTCTCTATCTAAATTGCAGTTGAAAAAAATACATGTTCTGTCAAGCCACTATGGGGTATATCTACACAGCAAATGAAGTGGTGATTAAGTGTGGGGGCATACATTTGTACTAGCTTTAACCCAGCTAGCGTGAATATCAGTAGCAGTAAGGATGTGACAGCATGTGTGGTATTGTACTAAAATGATCTCACCAGAAAATGAAGCAAGGAATAAATATATGGTTATCAAGACATGGGTCTTGTGGCTCTGGAATTTGAACCAAATTCTGTTTGCGTTTACTTCGATGCAAATGTGAGGTAAACAGCAGAATGTTGTTCATTGTTTGCCTTGCCGCAATGTGTAGGAGTCCTAGTCATGAACCAGGACTCTTTTGTGCTAGCTTCTGTACATAAAAAGAACAAAACCAAGGACTTCACAATGTAAGGATAAGATAACAGATGGATACAGACAGATGTGTGTATAAGAAAACAATGATACACTACTGGTCAGCATGATAGGCAGTGATATCTGCACACCAGCAGCCTAACCATTGTCGAGGTTTTTTTGTAGGCCTCCTGGCAAAGGAGTTTTAAGGGTGACAGTGAAGAACTTTGCAGATGATTGTAGAGAGCGTCACAAGTTTGTGTGGCAGCATGGGGGAGAGCCTGAAAGTGCTAGTTTGAAA